>CAUYPK010166069.1:0-25727 GCA_963574355.1 Loris lydekkerianus | reverse complement strand
ATAGTAGGGCTGAGTACATTGGATACTTTTTCTTCCATTCTTGAGATACTTTACTAAGAAGAATATGTTCCAGCTCCATCCATGTAAACATGAAAGAGGTAAAGTCTCCATCTTTCTTTAAGGCTGCATAATATTCCATATACCACAATTTATTAATCCATCTGTGGATCAGTGGGCACTTGAGGTTTTTCCATGACTTAGCAATTATGAATTGGGCTGCAATAAACATTCTGGTACAAATATCTTTGTTATAATGTGATTTTTGGTCTTCTGGGTATATACCTAGTAGAGGAATTATAGGATTGAATGGCAGATGTTCTCCACACATCTTTTCAAAAGGAATGTATTTGCATTCCCACCAGCAGTGTAGAAGTGTTCCCTTTTCTCCACATCCACACCAACATCTCTGGTCTTGGGATTTTGTGATATGGGCTAATCTTACTGGAGTTAGGTGATATCTCAAAGTAGTTTTGATTTGCATTTCTCTGATGATTAAAGATGATGAGCATTTTTCATATGTCTGTAGGCCGTGTGCCTGTCTTCTTCAGAGAAGTTTCTCTTCAATTCCCTTGCCCAGCCTGTGATGGGATCACTTGTTCTTTTCTTGCTTATATGTTTGAGTTCTCTGTGGATTCTGGTTATTAAACCTTTGTCAGAGACATAACTTGCAAATATCTTCTCCCATTCTGATGGCTGTTTGCTTGCTTTACTTACTGTGTGCTTGGCTGTGCAGAAGCTTTTTAGTTTGATCAGGTCCCAGTAGTGTATTTTTGAAGATGCTTCAATTTCCCAGGGGGGTCCTCCTCATAAAATACTCGCCCAGACCCAATTTCTTCAAGGGTTTTCCCTGCACTCTCTTCTAGTATTTTTATAGTTTCATGTCTTAAGTTTAAATCTTTAATTCAGTGAGAGTCTATCTTAGTTAATGGTAAAAGGTGTGGGTCCAGTTTCAGTCTTCTGCAGGTTGCCAGCCAGTTTACCCAGCACCATTTGTTAAATAGAGAATCTTTTCCCCACTGAATGTTTTTAATTGGCTTGTCAAAGATCAAATAATGGTAAGTAGCTGGATTCATCTCTTGGTTCTTTATTCTGTTCCAGATATCTACTTCTCTGTTTTTGTGCCAGTACCATGCTGTTTTGATCACTATTGACTTATAGTATAGTCTGAGGTCTGGTAGTGTGATTCCTCCTGCTTTGTTTTTATTTCTGAGTAATGTCTTGACTATTCGAGGTTTTTTTTCTGATTTCATATAAAATGTAGTATTATTTTTTCAAGATATTTAAAGTATGACAGTGGAGCTTTAATAGGGATTGCATTAAAATTGTATATTGCTTTGGGTAGTATGGACATTTTAATAATGTTGATTCTTCCCAGCAAATGTTTTTCCATTTAACATTTTCAGCTATTTCTTTTCTTAGAGTTTCATAGTTCTCTTTATAGAGATTTCATGTCTTTTGTTAGATAAACTCCCAAATATTTCATCTTCTTTGGCACTACTGTGAATGGAATAGAGTTCTTAACTCTAAATGTAGAATATAAATGTCTTAACGCAATAACTAAGAAAATGGCAGGAAGCCTATGTGATGAAAATATGTCAAACGGTCTATAAAACCAGTGTGTGGTGCCCCATGATTGCATTAATGTACACAGCTATGATTTAATAAAAAAAAAAAAGAAAGAAAGTAACTTCTGGTTGGAATTTTAAAGGAGGAAGAGGAAAAGGATGAGGAGGAGGAAGAGGGAGAAGAAGAAATGTGAAAGTTTCTGAAGACTTTGAGAGGCAATATTCAATGTATGTGGTAAAAGAAATTACATGAACAAGGCAAATAGGTGGGCTACCATGAGACATGTTAAAAATGAGGCAAGAGCAAGTTTGTAGTGGGATTTATTATTTTTATTTTTCTAGATACTTTGTTCTACATTATCACTATAAAAAGTATGCATTTTTCTGCTTGCTGTAGCAGAAAGCAAGCTCAGAGACGCTGAATGACTTTCCATAGTCGCAAAGCTAGTCACAGATACTGCACTCAAGCCCAGATCTGTGTAGCACCCATCTTGGGGCCCATGTCATAATATTACCTCTACCTTCCACATTCACTATACTAAACTGCTGTATACTGAATATTGTGATAGTGTCAAACAAGGTTTGGGAAGTTGATTGCAATCTTATTTACAATGTAAAATTCAGGCCCATCCTTGCACTATGTTCTCCTAATTATTCTTGAGAAATATAGCCCAACTTTTTATTCAAATGGACTAAAACTAATCAAGGAGGGGATAGTAAAAACCTTAGGTCTTCAAATGAGTAAATTAAGACATATATAATATATACTTATTCCCTAAATGATTTTAATAGGCTATGCTGTAGCTGGGAACTCAAAAAGGAAAGATAATTGGGAGCATCAAAGATATTTGGGGTAACTTTCTATATCCCATAAAACATAACCAGAAGGTTAAAAGGTACAAGTGATTGCAATTGAGAAAGCCTTACCCACAGTATCTTATTAATTAGTGTTAAATTGTAGGGCGAAAAAAATGTAAGACTGGCAAAGTACACTAACAATCATAACATGTATGTGTTTGTTTCTTATTACATAACAAACACTTTACTTATTTTTTACTTACTCAAAGCTACTCTGTTCAAAACTACAAAGAGATGGCCACAGATTCTTTGTAGCTGTTTATAGGATGAAGATGAGTTTACTTTTCTGCCTAATTTCAACCTGGCGGCAAGTTTTACTTCAGCCAATGGAATTTTATTTTTTTAAACTATTAAATCCATTCATCTATTTAAATCACAGCTTCATCTCATTTTAAAATAAATGCCAAATGAAGTAAAGAGTTAAATGTTTAAAAAAATTAATGCACAAAATGGAGGGGGGACATTTCAAAAATGCAAAATAAATATATGATTGAGATCGTGGATCTAAGACTTAAACAATGAAAAAATGCAAGGTAAAAGAGATGTCGTTTTCAATAGGTAAGAATGAAAATCTTCTGCATCCCAAAACAAAGAGCAAAACTTTTGACATAGAGCAAAATAAAATAAAATAAAATAAAACAAAGGAAAATATACAAAAATCTCTTCCAAATCAGTAAGAAAAACATGATCTTCCCATTTTTTCGATTTCAAATTAATATGAGAGTACAAACCTTGGGTTACATTGTTCTCACATCCAAGGTAAAGTTCAAGCTGTAGTTGAGCCCTTCACCTGAGGGTGTGCTGAACACCCTCACCTTGTGCTCGTAGTGAGATCCCGCCCAAAGGCCCTCTGTCCTGCCTCAAGGTTGACTTTGCAGCAGTATCAATGAATGCATTAATTGTAACCATACTCGTACACTAGGAATTACCCTAACTCAGCAGACGAAACAGCTAAATTTCATGCTAATGCAGTGACTTGTTCAATATAATCTAGCTAAAAAGTAGAAACATTGAAATTACATGTGTTTCAATCTAACAGATTTGTCTGTCCTTTATCCATCATAGACTGCACTCCCATCCATCGGTTGGTCTAAAATGTAGCAGAAAAGATTCAGTGTTTGTGACATCATCACTTAGTCATGTCTGGAGCTCTCTGACTGTACTCGGAGGCCCACAGAACAATTAAGGGAAAGGTCTTCAGAGAAACATTTCCTATAATTAAAAATACACAATACTGAGCAACCCACTCTTGGGTCCCCTTCCATGATTATGTGGAAGCTCTTTCACACTCTTTGTGTCCAATTTATACCTGCCTTTTATTTTTTATTTATTTATTTTTTTGAGACAGAGTCTCACTTTTTTGCCCTGGGTAGAGAACTATGGCATCATAGCTCACAGCAACCTCAAACTCTTGGGCTTGAGCAATCCTCTTGCCTCAGCCTCCCGAGTAACTGGGACTACTGGCACCCACCACAATGCCCAACTAGACGCTCTTGCTCAGGATGGTCTTGGACTCCTGAGTTCCAAGGATCCACTTCCTTAAGCCTCCAAGAATGCTAGCAAACCAGACCTTATAACTGCCTTTTAGAAGGGGGGGAGAGAATGTGGAGTATAGTTGCAGCAAGTGGTTGCTGGGGAGGATAAATCGATGGGAAAAATACACTGACTTGTAAAGCATCTGAGAGACAGAGTAATATATTTTAGATGATTTGATTCACCTTGCCAACATTAAGGGGAAGAAGGGAAGTCAGTTGTTTCCCTTTTGATTAGGTCAGTCTGGCTTTATGTAGATAGAGGGAAAACCCCTTATAAATACTTTCTGATCTTGAATAGCCTTTAATTCAAAGTATTCTTAGTACTAAGTATTATTGGACTAGGAGGGTCCAGCTGCCTGTCACTGTCAGCCAATATGCAGAGACCAGGATAGGTCCACGAAACTTTGTCACAAGGCCAGGATTCTGGAGAACAGTGAGAGTAGCCTCTCCAAGACTGTTCTGTTCTTCCATTTCTAGAATTACAGTTTTATACACAAAAGTTCAAAGCAAAGATCACACCAACCCCTATTTCAAATAATAATCAGCACAACTCAGTGACCTATTACACGTTCCAATTCAAAAGTTAATCCCCTAAATCAATCCACCTACACTACTCAGGATAGGCATCTTTAGGGTGGGAGCTAATTAAAAAAATACACAATACTGTAAGTGCTATAATTAATCATGCACAATGTGCTACTGCTAAATCTAGAGAAATTCAATAAATAATTTTAAAACCTACTAGAAATTAGTCAAAATGCTTTTGTTAATACACAAAATTGCTCTTGAAATAATACATTGTACACAAAAGAAAATACAATTTATTTCTAGAAATTTGTAAAGGAAGAGTAAAATACAGTGTTATCAACAGTGGCTATATCCTCCCTCTGCCCTGCTGAGTGGTAAGTGAAGCTCAAACCGAGAACTGACAGATTTGTTTGTTCTTATAATGGGAGCACTAATGCTAGATTTATTAATTTACAAGTTCATGTCACATCTGAGATCCGACCGTAAGAATTCCAGTAACAATAATGGCTACAGGTATGGTGAACCTTCTAAATAGCCCCACCAACACTAAGTGTAAATGTTTCCTTGGACTGTCATTAAAATTTTATGACTCTCAGTTGTTTTGTTTGCATTTAATACATATGTAAGGAATTTTTAAGTGTAGGATACAGACATTCATTTGTACTTGTTTTATTAAAAATGCAAACATTTTATGTTAAGTCCACTGCTAATATAATAACCCCAAATTAGTTGCCTCAAAATAGTTCCTTAAATTTTTCTGATATTTTTCAAGCTAATATACTAATACATGCTCTGTATAAGTCCTTGGCAATTTTGTTTTTTCTTTAATTGTGTTATTTTTCTCCTACTCAGTCACCAGACTCCTTGAATGGGCAAAGTTCTGCATTCCACAGGCACTAGTTGAGAACCATGGCTCATACGTCTACATTCCCTGAGAGAGGAAAACTGCTTTTTTTTTTTTTTTCAGTAGTCAAAAGTTTGACTTAAAATATGATGCACACATACAAACCAATACTCTTGGAATACTCCTGGAATACTCTTGTAGCCTACACGTCCAAGTGGTGATCTCAGGATCATGAAATTCTTAGTACCTTCTCTACCTCTTGGTCTGAGCAATTTGAAAAGATTCACACCCAGAAATATTTTTAACATCTCCATGTTGCTCACAAGGAGTCTAAGTCTTGAAGAAGTATAGCTCATGGGAAGAGAATTTTTTTTTCTTTTTGTCCTATTTCACTACCACCCTCTTTACAGAGCAATTGATAATTACAATCTTTTTGCTCAGAAAAGCCTTATCACATCTGAGGGGGCATGTTCCAGCCACACAGATAGAAAGGTGATTTCAGCAGCTGACAGTGTATTTCCCACAGTTGTCTTCTTCAATCTAAGGCCCTACGGCATGGTCAACAGCAAAGCTGAGTTTGTAGGATGCTGGGGAAGGCAGAGTACATTTCCTTCTTACAGTCTGTTCCTCAGTGGATGTGTAGAAAGGGCCTCCTGTAGGGATCTGATAGTCTGATAGCAACTGCTTGAGCAAGACACACACACACACACACACACACACACACACACATACACACAAACCATAGAAACACAGAATATACACAAATATACCAATGGAAACAATAATCTTCAGAGCTAGGGACATCTTCGTTATTTTTATTTAACAACGTATTTGCTTTTCAATGGCATTAATCTTTTTCTGTTTCTATTTTAGGTGAAGGCAATTAAGTGCAGAATTGGTACCACATTGCCTGGAATAAAATCTTGACTTTACGCTTAATTATTCCCTATTTGAACTTACATAGATATTACTTTAACTTTCTTTGCCTATCAGTATAAACCATAGGTTTGTGGTGAAGACTAAATGAAGTAATAATGCATACAAAACATAAACTATCAATGCCTCACCTATAGTGATTCTTAACTTTTAAATCAATTAAGCAAAATAATGACCTCATCATATTTTTAAGTTAATTATACCTATGTAAAAAATAGCTTCAGTGTATACTCAATAAATTACGTGTATTTACTTCACATTTACTGTAACCTAGAGATAGAGTTGTATTTATTTATTTATTTATTTATTTATTTATTGTGAGAGAGTCTCACTTGGTCATCCTGGATAGAGTGCTGTGGGGTCACAGCTCACAGCTACCTCAAACTTTTGGATTTAAGCATTTCTCTTGCCTTAGCCTCCCAAATAGCTTCCCAAATAGCCCACCATGACACTGGGCTATTTTTAGACATGGGGGGGGGGTCTCGCTCCAGCTCAGGCTGGTCTTGAACTCGTGAGCTTTGGCAATCCACCTGCTTCAGCCTCCCAGAGTGCTAGGATTACAGGCGTGAGCCACCACACCCGGCCTGTTTTTATTATTTTTTATGACATTTCCAATTTGACCATTTCCAATTTGACCAAGAAAGCACAATAATGCTTTCTTTTCATTTTTATATTTTTTGCAAGATGAATTAAAGACAAAAACACTTATTTAAAATCATATTTCTCAGTTATTGAGTAATCTGGTTTTCAGTTTGTCTTGCCCTTTAGTCATGTCTGGTTACTTTCCTTAGAGATACATTCTTATGTTGGTTGGCTGCAGACCCTAGGACAGCTGTGGTTAGCTCACTTGTCAACACAATTTTAAGGTAAGTTTGTATTTCACATGTTTAATTGCTTGTGATGTTAGAAAGTTCCAGGAGAACATTATTGATTTCCAGATTGCAGATTGGAAGTGATAAATTTGGTGTCTAAAAAACAAATCATCTGACTCTAAATTATGTAAATGTAATCAGAAAGCCTTAAGAGAAAATAAGGTTTTTGAAAATATCATTACACCTGTAATTTCCAAAGAAATATTTTAAAAATACAGTTTTAATATATGGTGGAAATACGCATAGTTCTTTTTTAGCTTTAAGACTTGCAGACTCACTGTGTGCCCCCCATTTTTTTTATTCTTAACTAATTTGACAGTTACTCTACAGATAATAGACGTGGAGCTGTGGCAATAGGGAGCTTCTTCTCAATGATGCTAAGTGTCATTGAAACTGAATAATCACTTAAGATGACTATTTTTATAAATATGAATTTTGAAAATAATTTAATTGCCAAATTACAACAGAAATATTTGACATTAAAATTCATATTATAAGATAAATCCATTGGGACTTTATTGAAAAAAAAAAAAAGACCCACCTGTAAATAGGAACACTTTCTTGTTTTGCAAATTATATGACACAACCCATATCTGATAGTTACTTACTGCCACTTAAAATATACATAGGATCTGAAGTCATTGAAAATAAATAAACTGATATTTAATGAAATAAACCTTTCTTTGTTCATGCATAATCTTGTTAATCTTCCTGACAATTTTGTTTGGTTCATTTAATTACTCAAATCTTGCAGATTAAGAAAGAGTAGCTCAAAGCAATGTTACTTTCCCGAAATCTCTCTCTCTCTCTCACACACACACACACACACACACACACACTCATGCACACACATATACACACACAAATTCTATTTCTGCCAAAATTCCTGACAAAATAAGTTGACAACTCTGACTAATAATATGTAGGAACACTAGATAAAATATAACAAACAACTTTTAAAAATAGAGGTAACCTCACAATAGGTTAAAGGGACTCTCTGGGCCAGAAACCAAAAGACTGTTCTAATCCTTCCAATTGATATCATACCTTTCCAAAGAGTGAAGAGAGGGCAGGGGGTATCATCTAGTTCAAACAATGCAAGACCAAACATTTTCATGTTCAAATTGGTACAATAATCAAAGTTTTATTCTCACACATGTGGTTAATGACAGTGAGGTCTGCTTCTAAATGCAGTACCCTGAAATTGCTACTACTTTAAAAAATGCTGGGTTTATAAAAACAAAAGAAAACTCTATCGTTACCAAGAAAACAACAATAAAATCTAAGATAGTTTGTGGCAAAACAAACAAACAAACATATACCAAAGATATATCTAGGTTATGATAAGCTTTGTTCAAAAACCCCATGAGATGAAACATTAATTTTTTTTCCAAAAATGAACACATATGAATGTGGTGTGTTAAAGCTCATTGCACTCTCTAGTATTTTCCCACTAACCAAAAAGAACAGAAAGCTCATTTGTAATATCTTTTTTTATCTCAAACTTCTAAACATTTCCCCCATCTTGACTATTAATGGTCATGTTTCATATTTCACTGAGACAAATAAAATTTTAGGACGAGAAATGCCAACACTTCTGCCTCCCAAACTTCTCACCGCCAAACCTTCTCACTCTCCTAAATTTTATACCTATGAGTGCATTCTGATTTCCCCTATTAATTGCTGTTGAGTCACCTACGCTCACATCCCAGGTCAACTGCTCCAGATGCAAACTACATTTTTACCTCTTTTACCTCACACTTTTACCTCTTTCTCCATTTTATCGTCTTATTCCTAATAATTTAAGATACCCTCTCACACGTCTGTACTCTCAGGAAAATATATTTTATTGCATGTCCTTTTCCAGCTATTGTCTCATTCACCTTTTCAAGATAATTCCTCAGATGATTATTTATTATTGATGCCAACAATTTACATCCTGTAATTCACTGCCACCTTGCCCATATTTATCTTTTTAAACTAATTAATTAATCTAAATTAATTTTAACGAATTAGTTAGTTTAAAATATTTATCCAATTAAACTAATACATTGATGTAAAAATCAGATGACCATATCTCAAAAAACAACTTATTTGACCGAAAATTAAGATTAATACATTTGATATTTCACTTTGAACCTTTTCTTCGTTGATATTAAAATTATTTATTTCTGTGAAGGAAATACCCAAAGCACAATGATTTAAAACAACAAATCATATAAGTTTTTAAAGATTTTTGGAAAGTGATTTAATTGTGTGGTTCGTGGGGTCTCACTTGGAGCCACCCACGAAGTTAGGTTAAGCGGATGTATTAGCAGTGGGTTGTATTAGCTGGTTCTATCACATGTGTACCTGAGGTCTTTTTCACAGGACTTCTCCGTATAACTAGCTTGGGTATCCTTACAAACTGGCAGACTCAAGGCAATGATCAAAAAAGGAATCATTTAAGTAACATACAGATACATTCAGAAATCTCTTAAACTCTACCTTTAAAATCCAGAAATGATAAATTCTGCCAATTAGCCAAACCAAGTCACAGATCCAATCCAAATGTAAACAGAGAAACAAATAGAATCTACCCTTTGGTGAAGAAAGTAAGAAAGTTTTATTTTAAAAAAAATACAATGAAGTGTCTATGACATCACATTTTTCTGGTTTCCCTTCTGCTTCACTGACCATTCATTCCTGGACATTTTGATGGTTTCCCATGACCATGACCTCTTCAACATTTTAATTTTGAAGTGCCACAGGACTAAATGTTGGGATGTAATTTCTTTTCTATCTACACATATTGCTTTGAAATACTTGTTCTCATGACTTTAACATTTTATGCTGGTGATTTTCAAATTTACATCTGCAGTCAAGACAGCTCATTTACATAATAAATTTAATAGCCTTGCTTTTTATTGACATTGACTTTAATCGCATAAAAATTAGATCTCAGTATGGCAAATCAAAATTTGTGGCATGGAGCTAAGAAAGTGGTTGCCAGGAAATCCATAGCCTTGAATGCATGTATTGGAAATAGTAAATACTAGAAATCAGTTACTGAAGTGTACATCTGAAGGCTCAAAATCTCAGTGAATCAACTCGTAACAAACATGGAAAGAAAGAATTAATAAGATGATAGCAGAAATAGAAAACCAATATTCAATACAGAAACCAGTTCCGTCAATAGTTAACTCTTTGACAAGAATAAAATTATAAACCACAAGCGAGACTGATTTAAAGAAACAAATGAAACAGAAATAAAAACTACAATAATAAAAACAGAGAAAAGTGATGTCGTTATAGATTATACAGACATGAGAAATTTAAGAAGATATTATAAAAGAAAAATGTAGATAGTGTTTTACAAGAATATTGTAAAAAGTAACAATGAAAGTAGTTAAAAAGAAGTAGCAAGTTAGACATGTTTAGCAAAGGAATAGAAAATAAGGTCAATAAGCAAAAGCCAAGTGTTTCCTAATACACTGACAATAAAAATAGAAAAAAAAAAAAGACATTTGCACGGGTGCCAGAAAACATGAAGTCCTTGGCTAACAAAATACGTACATTTTTTTTTCCCAGAAAACTGCATAACTCTGATAAAAGAAATCAATAATGCTCTAAACAAATTGAAACAGATACTATGTTCATGAATTGAAAAGCAAAATTTTTAATATTTTAATATCTTCTCTTTATCCTATAGATTTAGTTAAATCACATTCAAAATTTCAGAATGCTATTTGATAGATACAGATATTTTTGTTCTAATATTTGTATGGAAAAGAAAGGTTAATAGAATAGCACATATAAATTTGAGGAGTAAGATTAAAATCAGAGGGCACACATTATCTGATGTCATGCTTTGCTATAAAGCTATAACAATCATGGCAGTGATAGACACGCAGAGCAAAGAATAATAATAAAGACCTATAAATATACAAAGACACATATAGACAACCAAAGAAAAACTGATAGTTTTCATAAAGGTAAATGAGCGATTAAGCAGAGAAAGAATTGTTTCAATAAAAGGCATGAGAAAAATTGGATGAGATTTTAAAAAAAAGAAAAAGAAAAACTCTGCACCTGTACCTTCAAGGAAAAATACAAATAAAGTGGCTCATAAAACTAAATGTAAAATTTATTCACTTCAAATCATCTATAACAATACATGAAGAAAAAACTCTACAACTTTTGTTTTAGCCATTAGTTTCCAGACACATCAAAAAATATAATCCAAGATAGAAAAAATATTGTTTTATTTCACTTTTTTAAAATGAAAAACTTACACTCTGGTAGAGTTACTCACAAGAGAATGAAAATAAAACTCATGAGACTTAAAGAAACAGAAGCAAATCATACATTCTGATAAAGGTCTTATATCCAAAAACGTATGAAGAACTTTTAAAGTTCAGCAATTAAAAAAACTCCAATAAAAACATGGCAAAAGTACTGAACAGATACTTCACAAAGGAATATAAATAAAGGACAGATAGCATATAGGAAGCTGTTCATCATGGTTTGTCTTTAGAACAATTCTAATTAAAATAATGAGATATCACAGCAAAACTACTAGAATTAGTTATTTTTAAAATGATGATACCAGGGCAGCACCTGTGACTCAGTCAGTAGGGTGCACTGGCCCCATATACTGAGGGTGGTGAGTTCAAATTCGGCCCCAGCCAAACTGCAACAAAAAAATAGCCGGACGTTGTGGTGTGGGCCTGTGGTCCCAGCTACTACTCAGGAGGCTGAGGTAAGAGAATCGCCTAAGCCCAGGAGTTGGAGGTTGCTGTGAGCTGTGACGCCACAGCACTCTACCAGGGGCGATAAAGGGAGACTCTGTCTCTACAAAAAAAAAGAAAAAAAAAATTACAGTATTAAAATGATGATGTCAAATTCTGACCAAATGGAGAGTAATAAGAACTCTTCTTCATTGCTAATGGAAATGCAAAATAATAATTTCAGAAGACAATTTGAAATATTTTTATGAAATTAAACATTGAATCATCATATGATGTATGGATCCTCAGTTCCTCTGAGTGAACTGAAAATTTAAGTCTGCACAGAATATGCAAGTGCATGCTCATAGTAGCTTTACTTGTAACCAACAAGGTTTCCTGCAACAGGTAAATAAACAAATGATATGTATCCATGTAAGTTGGTGACAAAAAGATAATAATCTATGAATTCACAAGACCTGGAGGTCTGATATGCTTTTTGCTAACTGTAAGGAGCCATAATAGTACATGGTGCATAATTTAATCTACTCAGTGTTCTTGAAACAACAAAATTATAGGCTGATAAACTAATTCGGGGTCAGTGGAGATGGAGTGGTTGACCACAAAGAGGACAGGAAGGAATTTTTGTCACAATAGACTCATCTGCATGATACTGGTATGAAAAACATCTTTCCCTAAATTTTGAAAATCCAGAGAACTATTACCACAGAGTTAATACCAATGCATGCAGATATCAACAAAGATCCCCCAGCATGTTGGAAAGTCATGGAATGGAATGTAAATGTTACCAAATAAATCTGTTACAAATGCGTGGCTTAAAAAATAGCTAACCTAAGTAACATTGGATTCTAATGCCTTGACTATGCCTTAAAAACTATGATATTACAGAGAAAAGGAAGAACGAAACATTGTACTACAGTTGATAAATTTGTTTCTCAGATGATTAGTGCTAAAAATTTGGAAAGAGCTTTAATTCTTCATTTGGACTTCCACAAGTAAATAAATGGCAGATGACCAGAGCCAGATTTTGAAGTGCCAAAGAAGTTGGAGAATACAAGAACAGCTTCTGTGGTAATGGATTCGAGGCATAGATATCATTTTACACATATTTGCTAATAGGGAAATGGAGAAGTAGCAACAATTGTGTGTTTATATACCGTATTTTCTAGCAGAGAGGATCTGGTTAGAGTGACACCCCAGTAGCAGTCAGAAGCCCAGCTTCTTGGTCTGCTTTCTAAATATGAGCCTGTAATAAAGGATATCAGAGATCCTTGGAAAAATGACTGTTCATAAGGGTTGGGCAGGGAAAATAAAAATGAACATTTTCAGTGCCAGAAACAAGTAAGTGTTCAAAAAAGAAAAGGATGGAGAGCTGTCAAATGGAGGGAGACAGAAACCTGAAAGACGACCCACTTGCCAACACCAGAGCAATTCAAGCAACCAAAGCAACAAAGTAAAGCAGTTCTACATTTTACCAAATTATTAATTACCTATGCATAGATACATATTGATACCAATTAATGGATTAATTTTAAAAATAGACAAATCATTCTTACACGTGAATTCCAGAAACTATTATGTACGTACCCTCTTTCAGAAATGTAGATTCCTGTATCCTCCTATTAAGTGCAGGTTTGGTTTAGTAACACACTTCTAAAAGTGGAAGAAACACAATATGAAAAGACAAATATAGCAATATTATGCTACATAAATCTGGAGAAAACTTCCTTACCCAGCAGGTCAAGGTCAGTATCAGCAAGAATAAGTGCCTTAGTGATATTTTGTAACCTCTAATAGGATGTGATTTGAAGGGCACTTCACCTCTATGATTGTCTTCCCCAAAACCCACAATTTCAGTCTAAAAATGAGAAAAGAATCAAAGAAACCCAGATTAAGGAATATTTCAGAAAAGGCCTTATCAATACTTCTCAAAACTCACACTGTCATGAAACATAAGGAAAAACAGAAATTATCACAAGACCACAGAAGGTTATGTGGCATGATGAATAACTATAACACATTCTGGAATATGTATCCTAGAATATAACTATTCTAAGTGAAATACTGGAAGAGGAAAAGAAACATTGTGTAAAAACATGATTGCTTAGTAAAATCTACACCATTGTTAGTAGCATGATACAAATGTTAATTTCTTAGTTCTGCCAAATTTATCACAGCAATGTAAGATGTTTGCTTTGTGGAAACAAGAAGGCTGCCCCAAAAAGTCTGTATTGCCTTTACAATTTCTTATAAGTTTAAAATTATTCCAAAATTTATTTTTGTGTGTTTTTATTTGTTGTCTGTTTGTTTTAAATGCAGAAAGGAAGTGACGGGTCATGTTTGGAGCTACACGGTTCTTGATTTCTATTGAAATCAATTACCACAATCCCTCTAAATATACAATCTGATGTAAACGTATTAGCAGTTGCCAGCATTGGTAAACTGACAACCTTCACTCAAATGGCACTGTTCCACAATAAAGGTTACAATGATATGTTACAAATTAGTAAAAATAAATAAATAAATAAGTAGATCAATATTGTGCTTCATGAGTCCTCTAGTTGTGAACTGTCCTTCATTTTATGAGTCTGTTTTTCTTCTTTTGATGCTATTATGTCTTCCTTTAACATTATTGTGAGTACATGTGATGAATGTTTCAATTTTATTTTTCAGACAGAAAAAAGTACCCATGCTCTGTTAATAATCTTCTTTTTCCTAGCACATAAACCATAAGTTGGGCAAAAACTGACATAAAATTTAAATTTTAAAATGTAATAATTGTTAGTTGTATATGCATAACACTGTTACAAATATTATTGTAACAATTCATACGGAGGAAGCACTGTGTGAAAACAAAGAAAAACAAAACTTAGTACAAAATAGATTTAAAAGTTGGTTGTTGAAAACAATCAACAATTGAATGCATGCCCTTAGTTCTCGGCTAAAATGTAGGAAATTTCAATGAAGGATTTTAATGGGTAAGTGGATGAGAGAGAAAGGGAAAGAAGAGAGACAGAGACATTTACATATGGATAACAGGTGAGCTGGAGGATGCTGAATCCCAACCAGAAGTGGATAAGCTGTAAGATCACCGAACGCAGGTGTGTCCAAACTTCTTTTTCCTTTACCACACATTGGGAGAATAAGAGTTGTCTTGGGCCCCACATTAAATACACAAACACTAAGGAAAACTGATTAGCCAAAAATAAATAAATAAAAGTGAAGTCTGTGCATACTTTTCATGATACCTGACGCTATAGATAAGCAATCAAAGTCCTCACATCATCAGTGTGGGGCCCACAAGCAGCAGGCTGGACTCATCTCACCTAAAGTCTCAAGAGTTCATAGCATCAGCTACCCCTGGAGGCAGAGGGATGAGGATAGTTTAAAAAGATCAAGTTTTGGTTCAAAGTATGTTAAGAAGAATAAGACTTCCACGTTGCTCCCCTCAGGTCATGTAAATGAGCATTTATGTAATTTGAATATCCCCTTCAAAGCTCATGTTGAAATCAACTGGCACTGTAACATGGTTTTTAGAGACCAGGTGATGAGACCCTTCGGCCTCACGGTGGGGCTGGTGGAGGTGGAGAAGCGTGAGCTCAGCCATCTCTCTCTGCTCATCTCCTCTGCACCTGAGGAGCAGCCTCCTTCCCTTGGAAGTGGAGGTCAACTTACCAGACATCAAACCTGTCATCTTAATGTTGGATTTATCACCTCCAGAAGTATAAGAAATGAACTTCTGTTTTGTTGTTGTTGTTGTTGCTTGCCACAGTGCTGAAATGGGCTAAGGCACTTACTGATACAGAAGACAAGAGTATATTTCAAAGACAATCATTCAAAACTGCCATGTTGGGGGAGAGGGTTCTATTTCAAAGAATGGAGAGTAAGTGGAAATATAAATATATATGCTATATAAAGAGTTTTAATTTCCCAGAAACACATGCCAAGACAGGGTTACCTCACCTTTAAGAAGCTGACCTATTTTTGTTTTTCCTTTTAGTAAGTACATAGTTGTGAGATTGCTAGATCAAAAGAAAGGTTTACTTTTTTTATTCTTTCTTTCTTTCTTTCTTTCTTTCTTTCTTTCTTTCTTTCTTTCTTTCTTTCTTTCTTTCTTTCTTTCTTTCTTTCTTTCATTGAGACAGAGCCTTACTTTATTATCCTGGGTAGAGTTCCATGGTATCCTCAAAGCTCACAGCAACCTCAAATTCCTGGGATGAAGTGATCCTCTTGCCTCAGCCTCCATAGTTGGGAGTTCAGCCAGTGCCACCACATGTGGCTAGTTTCTCTATTTTTTGAGTAGAGATCGGGTCTTACTCCTGCCAAGGCTGCTCTTGAACTTCTGAGCTCAAGTATTCTACCTGCCTCTGTCTCCAGAGTGCTAGGATTACAAGTGTGTACCACCATGTCCAGGCTACTTCCATTTTTTTAAAAGTATCTCCATACTGCTTTCAAGAGAAGTCATACTAGTTTGCATCCCACCAGAGGTGATTGAGTGTTCCTTTCTCTCCACATCCATATTTTGTAAAAAATGACACTCGCACTCAGATGTTTATACCAGTTCAATTCACAATTATAACTATGTGGAAATAACCCAAGTACATAGCAGTGCATGAATGGATTAATAATTTGTGACATTTGTATACCATGGAATACTACTCAGACACAACATGATGGTGACCTAGTATCTTCTGTAACAACCTGGATGGAAATGGGGATCATTCTCCTGAGTGAAGTATCACAAGAATGGACAAACAACCCATGTACTTGACACTAAATTGGAATTAGCTTATCAACACTTATTACATGTATGGATGTAAAACAAAAAGAAAACTAAGTAGGTGAAAAGGAGAAAAAGGGGAGGCTAAATTAATACCTAAATGGTGCAATGCATACCCAGTGAAGGGCACACTTATAACTTTGACTTAAAATGTGCAAAATCACAATTTGTTTATCTTTTTAATATTCTGAAATAAAAAGATTATCCCTATTAAAGACAACAGGAAAAACAGACAAATGAACACCTATACACTCAGAATTTCCAATTACCTATTATTTGTCCTATGTTGTATACACATATGAGGAAATAACCAAAGGTTTTCATGCTTTAATAAGGATCACATAAAATATATCCAAACTAAGCAAAAATAAAAATAAATAAATGAAAGCTCCTTGGAAGAAAAAGAGATAATTCAAGAAGAATACATTTTTAAATATGCAATATGTAGTTTACATGAAGCAAAACCAGAGTTTAAGTAAAAACACTAAGATAACAAGAAATAATTACTTCAAATTAAAAGTACATAAAATATATGAAAAACTCAAGAAAAATCAGTCTTGACTAAGTTCAGCTGGAAGGTTCTAGTCAGAAGATAAAATTTATAGCTCACATAATGGGTTTCAATTAACAAAAAAGGGATTTACTCAATAGGAATATAATTTGGACAAAACATATGATAAAAAAAACAGACAAATTAAAGGTAGAAAATAAAAAAACTGTGTTATCAAAGTTATCACTACTGAGAATCAACCTAAAATATGGGCTAAATGTTCAAGTAGTTTTTGGATTTAAATCCTAATGATAAAATATCATGCTACCATTTTCTAGCTGTGTAATTTGGCCAGTTTCCTGAGGTTTATTTTCTTCATTCACAAAGTTCACATAGCAATTCCACCTTGGAATTCTGGTGATGAGTAAATGAATAACTATGTATTCAGCTGCCGGAATACTAAGGGAAAACTAACACTTAAAAAGAATAGTAGTGAGGAAAATGCAGTGAATTTAACAGTCAAAGTAGTATTAACTCTTAATCTTGTTTTAACAGAAATTTAACTATGGTAGAACTATGGTGTGTCTGTGTGTGTTTATGCATGTCTGAGAGAGAAGGAATGGTGTCAAGTGGATAGACTTCAATTCTTATCTTCTACCCCAGGAAGTCAGTAGATAAAGGCTAAAACTAAAAAAGTCAGTAAGTGGTTTTCTAAGCACGGCACTTAACAATATGGTAGCAACACTCATAGAATTAGCTAAATGAGCTGGAAGTATTTGCTTCTGCAAAGAGTTTAATGATGAAGACCTGCTCTATTTTCATAACCAGCTTTGAAGAACTAATTGAGTCTTTAAAAGTATTCATGTATTACTTTGATAGAAAGTTAAACTGAATTAAAAATTTACATTGATATGAATATATGCATAAATTCATGATTTCTAGTCCTTTATTATTTTAACATATATATTTTGAACCCTTAATGTCTAGTATCTGCTATATTTTCTATGGCTTTTTTCATCAGTGAACATGGACTAACAGACTGGTCTAGGAAATCATTGCTGAACTACCCATGCAGATTTGATTGCTAACTTATTTGTTTCTTCACTGCCCTGTGAGCATTCCTCCCTAGCACACTGCATTGAAATATCAATTACATGCCTGCTCTCATTTCTAGGCTGGTTGCTCATGATAAGAACTGTTTTTTAATTGTCTCTGTATTTTAAACTTCAACACAGAGCATAGCGAGTACCTGAATTGTTTTTCAACTAAACCGAAGTAAATAAATCCTATGAGTTGAGGTTCTTGGATATTATGGTGCCCAATGAGTGGTATCCACACTTGGGTGCCAATTCATTCAGTTCCTAGAGATGGCCTGTTTCCTGGCTTGTAGACAGCTACCTTCTTGTTGAATATTCACATGGCTTTCTTCCCTTCTTGTGTATGGAGAGATAAAGATGTCACTGCCTTCCTCTACTTCTAAGGCACAATCCGATCTTGAAGACACCCAATCAAACCAAACCATTGCATAGCCTAATAAATCAATGTGTTCCCCAAAGGTCCCACCTCCAAATACCATCACATTGGGTGCCAGAGTTTCAACATATTCATGGGGGTGGGGCACAAACATTCAGCTCATGACAGTGGGAAAAGAGATCAACGCTGAGTCGAGTCTATTTGTTATAGATTGCAGAACAGGAAAGAGTGATTGAAAGTGGCATTAGCAAAATGGCCCTGGTGCTTGAACCTCCCCCCACAGAAAAGACAAAACAATAATTACATAAATTTGGCTGGAGTGTCTAAAAGAGAGGGCTGGAGTAAAGCAAGGAATTGGCAAGATTGCTGTGGAACAGGGAAGCCCTGTATCGCAGTGTAGAGGGGAAAGCAGGCCACCTGCCCCTGCCACACCATCTCCCTCCTGAAGTAGCTCAGAGCCACCAAAGACAGCTTTGTACAGGAAAAGGATAAGCAGAAGGTACCCACCAGCTTCATTTTCACCACAGTCATCTGCAGTCATTATGGACAATCTGACAGTTCTCCCAAGTCCCAATCCCAAACTGAGAGCTTCCTGGTGTTCACACAGCTGCGTCACTCTTGAGTGGAAGCACACACTGGGCACTGCCCGCCTCTCGTGACCTGTGCTACTGAAGCACAGTGTTGTCCCCATACTGGAGCCACTGATGGAGTGCACCCTGCTCCAGGGGTCAGTGACCATTGTGGTTCCTCAGCCTTAAAGCTTTGCTGCCATCTGCCTCCCTCACAGGGGTGGCTGTAATACCTTGACCATGGCTGCTCAGAGCCTAGACCTAGGAAGAGCCATGATGAAATTTCTGCATATCAGGAAAGCCACCCATGGTTCAGCTGAACAACTTCATGCCCACATTTCTAGCCAGATAAATAACCCCACAAATCTCCCTTTGATGTGCCCGACTTTGAACAACTGCATGCATGAAACTTTCCTTGACTGAAGAAGCATCCCTGGTGGGCCTTCTCCCAGTAAAGCCATGCCCTATTGTCTGAAACTCCCATAGCCTAGGCTTGAAGGCACTTACGCTTATCTCTAATGCAAACTGCATAATAAAAATTATGAGACTGGTTTTACCCAGAATCAAAGCACATGAACCCTACTCAAACAGTACACTAAAACCCATCTACAGGAGTAAACTTCCCCTTAGAAAATCTACTCCATAAAATCTGAAGAAGCAACTTCTTTGTAGGGGCACAAGAAATATGCAAAAAAGGACAGAAGCAGCACGCCTTCAAAGAAACACAATAATTCTGCATTAACAGTGTGCAATGCAAAATAAATTAGAAAATGTCAGAAAATTAATTCAAAATAATGACTTAAGGAAACTCAGGAAGAGTCAAGAAAATAAAAAGAAGCAATGCAATGAAATCAGAAAGACAAATCATAATTTGAACAATAAATTAAACAAAGTGAAAACTGTCATAAAACAAACAAACAGAACTCTAACAACTGAAGAATTCAATGAATGAAATAAAAACTACAATTGTGAACTTCAAGGATAGATGAGCTATTGCAGAAGAAAGAATTTATTAGCCTTAAGACAGTTGTTTTGAAATAACCCAGGGAAACAAACAAAACTAAACAAAACAATACGAAATAAAAGAAGAATTGAAAAGTTATTTGGAATTATAAGAAACCATTAAAGGAATACATTTTTGCATTATAAAATTTTCAGGAAAAGAGATGTAAGAAGGTGTAAGTAACCTATTTAATAAAATAATAGCTGAAAACTTCCCAAGTTTTAGGAGATAAGTGGATATATCCATGAAATGCAAAGATTGCCAAGTAGATTCAACTCAAAAAGATTCTCTCTGTGGTACATTACAGTCAAATCCTCCAAAGTCAAAATCAAAGAGCATTTTTAAAACATTAAAATAAAAACATCAGGTTACATAACAAAACTCCTATTAGACTAACATCAGGTATAGAGAGAACAGAATGATATATTCATAGCACTGGGAAAAAAAACAACAACAAAAGAGTCAGAAATACTATACGTAGCAAAGCTACGCTTCAGATAAGCCAGAGAAAACCTGACAGAATTTATCACACTTGACCGGCCTTACCAAAAATGCTTACATCTGAAAATAAAAAGACTTTTTCCCAAAAGACAAATGACAACAAGTGCTGGTGAGGACGTGGGTACAAGGGGACACTGTGCTCTGTTGATAAGAATGTAAATTCTAGCCATTATAGAAAACCGTACAGAGTTTCCACAAAAAGTGAAAATAGAGTTGCTATATGATTCACCTGTCCTACTACTAGATATAGATAAAAAGGAATATAAATTAATTTTGAAAAGATACCTGCACTCTAATGTTTATTGAATCACTATTCACAACAGTCAGGAGATAGAATAAACCTAAGTTTCCTTCAACAGAAAAATGCATTCTAAAAAATGTGATGAATACACATGCACACACACAATGGAATACTATTCAACCATAAAAAGAATGAAATCCTGTCATTTGCAGCCACATAAATATACCTGAAGAATATTATCAGTGAAATAAGCCAGGCATAGAGACATAATGACCCCATGTTCTCTCACATGTGCAAGCTGAAAAAGTTGATTTCATGGAACTACAGAGTGGTTCCTAGGGGCTAGGAAGGGCAGGGTGGAGGGAGCGCAGGGAGAGACTGGTTAGCATGTACAAAATTATACTGAATAGGAGGAATAAGTTCCACTGTTTTAGAGCACTGAACTGTGCTTAGAGTTAACAATAATTCATTATATATTTTCAAATCGCTAAAAGAGAGGATTTTGAATTTTCCCAGCACAAAGAAATGATAAATGTTTGATGTGATAGATGTGCTAATTACCCTGATTTGATCATGACACACTGTTTATGTGTACTGAAATATTACAATGTACCCCATAATATGTACAGTTATTATGCATCAATTAGCTATAATAATAAAATGTGTTAAAAGAGGGATTGATGATAACTTCTAAGTCTTTGGTTTAAGCAGTTAAGTGCATGTAAATGTCATTTGCTGAGATGAAGAATGTTGGTATTTCAGGGTGTTAATCAGACCTCCCCAACTTCCTGAAAGTTTAGAGAACAAATTGATAAAAAACAGAAGTGCCGGACAGATGGAAAATATTATTTCTAATACGTTATGTTATAGAACAGAGTTAAGACCACATCTGAATACCTTAACACTTAACCACCATGAATTAAATGCATTAATCGGATTAGAGGAAGAAACATTTTACTTCAGAGCAAAACTATTGAAGCAGACCATTGGTCACGTGTCAGAATAGAAGAATATATATATGTGATGAATATGTGATAATCGAAAATAATAAGGGAGGGAGAGAAAGAGAGAGTGAAAGAGAGAGAGAGAATGGGGAGGAAGACAGAGTGTATGAATTCAGGAGAGATATTTATTAGATGGTCAATTTGTTGGTCATAAAATCCACTCTGTTCTACTGGGAACTGAGTTAGGGATAGAAGGATTGTTCAGAAACATTATTTAGCGGGAAAATATATACAGTAACATGAAGACAAAAGATAAAGTTGTGAAAATTAAAAGTATTAACACACATAAAGAAACTCACTTATTGTTAAGTATTGTTATTTTTACTGACCAGATTATCTTTGTATCCTTTTGCACATCTCAGCATCTTCAAAAATACATGTTATATAAATATTTCTGAATAAATTAAGTGTATGACTGACTTAGTGTTTTTTGCCTTTAGATCCAGTTTAAAAAAGGTCAGAGGATTGAATTGTAGACATAAATTAAATGAATTTTATGGTAGCTGAAATATACCACATAGAGCTATTATATCAGCTTAAATGCACAAGACCTGTTTCTATGAAGATAAACTCTATGTAGCTTCTAAGATGGGTGAAGAGGTGTCCTTTTTTCCTGATTCTAGGAAGGCAGTTCTGATGGAAGATAAATGATTCTCAATGCATTGATTTGCCTGGTGTATTAATTCAGTATTTGCTTAAAAGTTCAAAAGGTCTTTTTCTTCCCTTCTTTATTTTAGTAGAGTCATTAGTGGTTGGCAATTCTTACAGATTATTCAATACCTACATTTTAAGAAGTAATTTTATGAATTTATATAACAAACTATTATTTATGATATAGTATTATCATTTTCCTAAGGTGAACTCATTTATAATTTTTTAATAAAATAAGATGAAAAATATTAAGCTTACATGTACTAATTGTATCTGTGACAATGTTTTTTACAGGCTTAGGTGTTCTTAGAGTTGGCAAAGTCCTTCAAGGCAGTCTGGGGAGCTTGGAGATATTACAGTTTTCTTTGTATATCATTTTTACTTACCCCTATTGTTAGTCATATTCTCTGAGGTACACATCAAATAGAGATTTATTTAGAGCTCACTTGATTCCAATAAGGATTTAAAATGGTTGTACCTAAATTAGTGAATAATAAATTTTGCTTTTGAGTGACATGTTACTCAGCTATTCTATACCAATACCATTCCCTGAATGAAATTGAAACCATATCAAAAGCTTAAAGTAATTTCTAAAGCAATGTACTTATTTGACAAAGTGAATATTTTGGTGATAGTAGACATTCCTGGTGTATAATTTCATTTCTTTTTCTTTTCTGTGAAAAAGGCAAACACCACCGAGTTATAGCTAGATTAAAGGAATAAATTCTAGCATTCCCTCTGTATCACTGCAAGATGACTATAGTTAACAATACCCAGAAGGAAGATATTGAATATTCCCAAAACAAATAAATGACAAATGTTTGAGATGACAGATATGCTAATTACCCTGATCTGACCACACAAAACATTATATGTATCAAAACATCCCCATGTACCATGAATATGTGCAATTATTATTTTTTAATTAAAAAAACTAGAAAAGGCAAACTCAACCATTTATTTTTCTATAATTACACGATACAATCAATACCTGCTTTTCAAAGCTAGCACATGTTATATGGCATTGTAACAATATAGATGCCCAGTTTTGAGATCAGAGAGAACTGTGTTCACAAGCTCAAGTCCACCATTAATTAGCTATTAATTAATGAGGCTGGACAAGTTATTAAATTCTTTGCGTTCTTTGTGTTGTACTGCTTTTAGGGACTACGAAACCTAACTCATATGGCTATTGTAGAGAATAATTGAGATACATAATGCTATAAAACGTTTCATTCAGAGTCAGGTAAAAAATAAGTGTTTGGCTAAAATTAGCTTTAATAATGATGACAAAGAGTTAGAAAAGAGTAAGACACACATGCCACTTCCAACTTAGTAATGTGGGAAAACTGTAATGAAATAATTACAGAATTAATTCTCTATTTCTGTATTGCTCATCAATAATTGAAATTTCAGAAGAAATAACTTGAGTGTCTAATAATACTTTGAATAATGAAAAGATACAGAATATTAATCATAGATCTATTACACAGTTTACCCTGGGCGTTTTCCACCATATCACACCTTTCAGTTTTTCACTTGAAGCTTTTTATGTAGGAAGATAAAAAGACTAGGATATGCAGGTATAGAGAATAATATGTGGTTACCTTGTTGCCATAACATGGCATGAGAGAGGGAATGGAGCAGAAGTGGTCAGAAGACACATTATCATCACAATCCTTCCTCCATTCCTGTGCATTCCACAATAATGTACTATTTGGATATTAAGGAAGGGCCAATTTACTTTTGGGTGTTATCAAAGCAATTTAAACAATCAGACTAACATTTAATTTGGATTTAAAAATTAATTTACTTGAGCATGATTCTCCTAAGTGTTATAAATAAATTATTCTCAAGGAAAAGTAACATTTTCCACATAGTAGTTGTAAACACAGATGTACAAACAGATGCAATTATACCACAGTGATGGGGGAAGTGTTGCTATCTTGGGAGAAGTTTTAGATTTCTGAGCTTGTGTAAGAATTATCCACTCTAGCTTTTCCACGTACATTTGAGGTGATCAAATAAAAAACAGATCTAAACTCCTAATCTTCTTTAAAGCTATTTCAGGCTTGGTGCCCGTAGCCTGGTGGGTAGGGCACTGGCCACATACACCGAGGCAGGTAGGTTCAGGCCAGGCCCGGCTTTCTAAACAACAATGACAACTGCAACAAAAATATAACCTGGCATTGTGGTGGGCACCTGTAGTCCCAGCTACATGGGAGGCTGAGGCAAGGGAATTGCTTGAGCCCAGGAGTTTGAGGTTGCTGTGAGCTGTGACGCCACAGCACTTTGCTGAAGGAGACAATAGTGAGACTCCGTCTCAAAAACATAAATAAAGAAAGATAAATAAAGACGTTTTAGAATTATTTATTTTTTCCTCAATTGTGTTACTCAAATGTACTATGTTTATGCAAATGATAAGACTAAGAGCCTTGAGAACATAAAGAGATGTGAGACCCACGTGACAGCCTCCCCTGAGGGAAGAGGGGATATAAGTTGAGTCAAGTACAGAAAGAGGGTATTTCGTGGCTAAGGGTGATCCCATCTGATGGTACCTCTTTTCTAATAAAATTGCATCTTAGTATCATGGGGCACAAAAACTTAAATTTAAAGAAAGGCTTTGTTTAAATTTGTTTCATTTACTCATTCATTCTGCAGATATCTTTTGGTTTTTCCATTTTGTGCTAGGCACTGCAAATCCCTGGAGAAAAAGGAATGCAAAATAGGAATTTAAAGGTTGGTAGGGTATACTAACATTAAATAAAGCATCATGTAAATCAATGCATAATAATAATTTTTTTAAATTAAATCATTTTAATAAAATGATTTAATTAATGTGATCATGGAGCACCATACACTAGTTTCATAGACTGTTTGACACATTTTCATCACTCTGGTTAACATGACCTTCCTGGCATTTTCTTAGTTATTGTGTTAAGACATTTACATTTCATATTTACTAAGTTTGACATATAAGATGCACTGTTGGTGTAATCCCACCAACCCCCCCCCCAACCCCCCCCCCCCCCCCCCATACCCCGTCTGTACCCCCAACCCGCATAGTAAGGTGTAAAAGGGTTATATCGTTAAATTTTAAACCCCAAAATAATTTTATAGTATGGGGTAGTAAAATTGGTAAATTTTTTT
>CAUYPK010166068.1:0-11448 GCA_963574355.1 Loris lydekkerianus | reverse complement strand
TGGATTAATTGTTAACTAGAAATAAAAAAATATTATGGGATTTATATTTTAATATGGGACAAAAGTAACCAAAAAAAAAAAAAAAAAAAAAAAAAACTAGAACAAAATATTCAACAGATAATTAATGCATTTTAAGATTTTGAAAAGCAGACACCATGCTTTGTTATTTCTATTTCCAGGATTTAGGAGAAATGTAAATTTCATAATTTACTGTTAATTTTGAGGCCAGAATAACCATTTCTTCCTCCCACTTCCCCACTTAAGGGACCACAACCTCATTAGGACTCAACTGACCAGAAGTGGTCGCTCTCTTGGTACCACTTTTCAGGACCACTTATACAGCTTCTCTTAATTTTTTCTTGTTATTTAAAAACATCGCTTAGAGAGCATAACATATTCAATGATAATGCACTTGCAATGAATCTTTGAACTGTTGAGAAACTTTCATAACAAAGCTAACAATGCCTGTTGGACAGAGGTTGACATCAAGTGAGCCCATACTGAAAATGCGTTTGTGTCTCAGAAAAATGGATCCTTTAATGTAGATTTCCCTCTTAACTAAATCAATCTTTCCATTTCCCGTGATTCATTCAGCAGTACTAATAGTTGCCATTTGCAGAACAATCATTATATTCCCGCCTTCGAAAAATTTATTTCATTTGATCCCTACCACAAACTGTGAGTACTCTAACTATCCCCCATTTGACAGAGGAAGCCAAGTCTCAGACCTGTGGCTCCTCAGTTCAGTTCTGATCAGGAGAAAAGTGGAGAGGCAGAGTGTAATAATAGGAAATCGGGATAAACATGCGCTTGTTAATATTTGGCATAATCTTATTTTTTTATTAGGTAAAAATGATAGATTATTCCCCAAGGGAAAAAAATTTTTTTTTGATAAGGACTAGTTAAAAGTTAGAGCTTGAGACCTTCACTCTCAACCATGCAGAGTTCACTATTGCAGGATTTGGCTCCCCAGCATAGGCAATTAGGAAACAAAACAAAATATAGAAAATGACAGCTTTCAGATATTGAACAATAGTCAGCACTGTGATCCTAACAGAGAAAGTAAGTCAATTAAGTGAGCCCTATAATCTATGATTGCTCTAGCTTAGAAGACAGTTTGATGCATAGCATGAGACTGGGAGCTCAAACAAAGCCCAGTGGTTTTACTAAGTCAAGAAGACGGACATCACAATTCAGGCTGTTGGAATTTGCAGGGCAGAATACTGGACAGGAAAGAGCTGCATACACACACACACACACACACATACACACACACACACACACACACACACACAGAAGGTCTGACAATTAAGTTCAAGATCTGATCCTAGAAAAAGTGCATACCTCTTTGCTGAATATCACTAAGGTCATCTCCCCTTGGGACGCTATGCACCCATGCAAGCCTCTAGTCCACCCTTCAAAGCAATTTTGAAACTCTTCTTCTGGAGTGACCATCAGAATCATCATCATGTGAAGTCTGACAATTTCTCCAACTTACCACTGTGTGCTTGCATGAGCACCACTATACAAACAGCTTCATAAAGTTTCATAATCTTGGTGTATTAGGATCACATAGCCGTGTTGGTGTTAATGTGTGGTGGTTTCTTACTGACTAGCATTCATTATTGTTGCTTGTTGTTTTTGTGTGCCATCCGATGACAGCTCTGATGGGCATTCCAGAAAAACTTTTGCAAAATTGCTTTGAAGGGTGGAATGGGCACTGCCCTTGATTCGGAGCGTCCCAAGGGGAGGACTTTGAAGGTGACCACAATGATATTATTTAGCAGTGAGGTATGTATCACTTTTCCTAGGGTGAGTTTTTGAACTTAATTATCAGAACTCCATGCTTAAAAGACCTAAACAGAACTTTTATATCTGAAATGCAAAAACATCACATGATGGGATTAAGAGCAGGTAGACACTGAATTTGAACCTGTTACGATTGAAACTATTCAAAATTAAACACAAAAGGATAAAAGACTGGAAAAATAAATGAACTGAGCATTAGTGACCTTTTGGGACTTATGGGGGGAAGTGTCTCTGAAGGATAAGATAAGAAAGGGTTTTCTTGACCCCTAAACCTACAAGGTGAATTTACTTTCATGTGTTCCAAAGATGTCAGGAACATGCCTGTCTCTTCTCTTATTTCTGTTTTCTCCTGAATTTTGGCCTTGCTCTCCAGGCAGCCAGGCTCTCTCACGAGTTAGGAATGGCCTTTAACATTTCACACATTCACACCCGTCTTGTTTTGTCATCCTGGGGGAAAGGGACAGCAGGAACAGCTCTTCTCAGTGTGTGTGAGTCATCACTCCAGGGAAGGCCTCCAGTTGGCCCACAATGAGTCGTGTTCCCACCCACCTGCAGCAGATGGATGATACTGGCTGACCTGACCTGGATCAGGTGCCACACTGGTGTGGGACTCCCAGCTCACTGGAACACATGGAATGGAAAGATGAAAATCCTTTGAAGGTGAAATAATAACATTAATAATAAGAGCACAAGGAGAATAAAAGTAACAAGTGTTCAAACCTGTAGATTCAGCTCACCCATGGACTTTTTGTGCAAACTGAAATATCCAGCACTGCATTTGTCAATGAATTTCCAGAGGCATTGTGCCGTCACCTGGGTCATTGTGTTGAGTTGATTATGTGGCTGGTTCCTAGGACCTTTTCCCTCCAGCTAGTTATTAAGATCCTCAAGAGCAGTCACCCTGTCATACAGACTTTTCTTCATCTCTCTCAGTGGCTGGCAGAGTTTCTTACAAATGGTAGCAGAATAAATGTTTGTTTTGATGAATCTGTTACAGGGATAGTCAAATACTCCTATTAAGCTTAGAAGAAATTAGACTGAGTAAATATCCTCAGCCTGTATCATCATGAAAGAAATAACGTGTTCATTAGTAACTAACTGGTAAGCAACTTGGAAGGAAATACTGGTTTCTTTTTTGTTATTTCGCCCTTTTTTCTCTTGTCAGGATCCCCAAAGCTGTGATAAAAATGCCAGGGGAGAAAAAGGTAGCTTCTTACATAAATTATTATTATTATTATTATTTATTTTGGCTAGAGTGCTGTGGCATCAGCCTTGCTTGCTTGTAGCAACCTCTAACTCCTGGGCTCAAGTGATCCTCCTGCCTCAGCCTCCTGAGCAGCTGGGACTACAGGCACCTGCCACAGTGCCCTGGCCAGTTTTTCTATTTTTAGTAGAGACAGCCATCTGGCTTTTGCTCAGGCTGATCTTGAACTACTAAGCTCAAGGGATCCTCCCACTTCAGCCTTCCAGAGTGCTATAATTATAGGCCATGGCACCCTACCATTTCTTGATGTCCAGACCCTTTGGGCTCAGAGCCTGTGAATCCCATGGGTGCTTACAGTCCTTCTAGCTCTAAATATTCTTCCTGGTGTCCTGAAATCCCTCAATTTAAAGTTAATTATTCTGTCCTTCCCAAAGAGCCCTTTAACATGCAAACAGTGAAGGGGGGTGGGAGTTACTATTATCCATTAAGGTCTTTGCCTAAATGTATTTAACTTTAGTCATGTCCCTAGGGAAGGGGCCTCGAGGGAAGGGGCAGAAGACTTGAGATATTTTCTGGGCTGATGGGCATGTGGCAGTTGGGCTAGTTTGGGGTGGGAGTGCTGCTGAATCTAGTGCTTCAAGCACCATGTACAGCTTGGAACAATGTGGGTATCAGATATCTGAGGGGGCATATATTTTAAAAGCACATAATCAGAGAAAGTTCTTCTCATCACTGTTGTACAGAGAAACACCATTTTCCTTTTAGTATAGCTCTGATTAAAAAAAAAAAAAAGAAACCTAGAACCAAGCAAACATGAAAATACTGGGACAAATGTGGGCTTGGTTCCCTTATTCTAAGGCAATTCCCATCTGGTAATAGGTGAGCAAAGCCAGCACACATCACCCATTAGGGGGCTTTGGGCCCCACCTCCTTAGCTTCCTCCTGTCTTGGGTACTTGGCCCCAAAGCTGTGACTTACCCTAGGCATTCTCTTGCCATATAGCCTTGGAGGGTAAAGGCAGAGTTTAGTTTTTACTGGCCAGGGTACCATATTTATTCAATTCTTCTCCTTTAGAGAAAAAGAATGGCAAGGAAACATTACAATATTAAGGTTGCAAGATTTTAGTTGGGGATATTAATTGTAAAATCCATTTCAATTTGAGAGAG
This sequence comes from Loris lydekkerianus, assembly GCA_963574355.1. Classification (NCBI taxonomy): domain Eukaryota; kingdom Metazoa; phylum Chordata; class Mammalia; order Primates; family Lorisidae; genus Loris; species Loris lydekkerianus. The sequence continues at coordinate 7,269 of CAUYPK010166068.1, read as the reverse complement.
TTAAGCCAAAAGAAAAAATGTGCATCTTGGAGCTAATAAAACACAGTAATTAGTAACTGTAGGATCCCAGGTGTTCCTTACTGGGTAGATGAAGGCATGTTTTGGAACTGGAAGTGTTCACATGGTCACAGAGAAGCTTCCCTACCTATCAAGTATAACAACAGGTTTACTCACAGGGCGAGAAATAAAAATAAAATCCTAAACCCCAACTGATGGAATGTACCCCCTCTTGACCAAGGGGGCCTCAGAGAAACCTTAAACGCTAAGTTACCATGCGGGATGGGACAGGAGGTTGGCATCTCTTTGTACCCTTCCTTTGATAAACACAATTAGACTTTTGTTCCTAAGGGTTCAACAGAAACCATCCCTTTCTAAAGCCTTGTGCCACCGCTCATTTACACAAGTGACCAGCACTGTTTCCTTATAGAGAACCGGCCCATGGACTTGCCCTGGCCAGTTTACAGAAGCTGTGCACAGGAGGCCTCTATGTCTCCCCTCTCAACTTATGACATCCACAGTTTAATTTTGAAGCAGTTCAATGTTAAGTATCCTCTCTAAGTGTATATGGGAGTGTGTACCTTTCATGTTTGCCCCCATCACGGCAGGCATTCATAGCTCCTCCCATAACCTACTGAATATGCCACTTAGCTGATTCACCCAGCACAAATTCTGTCTCACCCTACCCTCCCTCTTTTGATCTCCCGAGAGGCTATTGTTCCCACCAGTCAGGATGGCCAGTCTGTAGGTTGTAACCTTTTATAAGAAATAAAGTTCCTGCCTCCAAATTGATGAATTGTGTGATTCATTCTCCTTGGTGAAAAGCATGGTTCCCTGGAAGGGCCAGAAAGTAGAGCTGATTCCAAGTGAAGCTGACTCAGACTGACTGAGGGAATGAAAAGTACATGACAGCGGGTACACAAAAGAAAATGTCTGAGGCACATGCCCGCCACACCAGGTTTCTGGAGCTCGGAGGCCAGGCCTTCAGGGCCCAGGGCAGAGCCTCTGTGTCAAGACAGCTTCCAGGTGGGCCCCTCCATGCTCCTCTCCCAGGGCACACAGGCTGTCTCAGCTCCGCAGCATCTAGGTTCCTCCACGCTGGCCCTCTGACAGTCACTGCATATTCATTTAGGGTTACTAAGTGATCCCATTCCATCTTAATTATCTTTTTGGGGACATTGCACAAGGCATTCCTCATGATTTCTATGGTGTCTTTTGCTCTTATTTGTAAATAGCTTTCAGAAAAGTGAAATGAAATTGCATTTACTTTGCATTTCCCTCAGTCAGTCTGAGTCAGCTTCCCTGGGGATCAGCTGTACCTTCAGGCCCTTTTAGGGAACCATTCTTTTTCTGAAGGAGAAAAACAATGATCACTCTGCAGGATACCATGTAACATAAGGGGACTGAGTAGGAGGGAAGGGCGGACTGAAGCCTCTGTCCCCACACTCCTCAAATGAGCTCATTGCCACCATTCCTTTTTAGTTATGGAGATGCGTACCAGTTCAGTTATCTCAGGTTAAAATGCTCAAGTGTAATTTTCTTGCACACATTCTAATGTGGTTAGCACTACGCCCGTGGAAGGCCTCATTCCCTTCCCTGCTCTCTGCTAGCTCTGCTCTCTGCAGTGTTTCAACTCTTGTAGTACTCAGATGCGCACATTAGCCTTGTACAATTCCAGCTCAGAACAGAGGGAAGAAAATCACCAAGGTAATATTGGCTGCAGTTAGCATTAACCCAGCACTGCATTGTGTGTTTTAATAGGGATAACAAGAGGATAGGCTGGTATCTCTTATGTCTCTACTTGATTAAAACTTTCCAAGATTCTGTTTTTTTCTTAAGCAAGTAGGGCCTTGAACCCTCAGCCACAAGGGAGGGTGTGAATGACTTAGGAGAATAGAACACAGAAAAGCATTATTCAACAGGAAAAGTGAAAAATCAGGAAAACCACTTCCCGTGGTGTGGACTTGTGGATCTTGGAATGTAAGGTGTAGATGAAGTTTTTAGACAGAGCTTTATTAGCCATATTTTCAAAATCTCTATTTCAGATACTTGAACCCAGGGTTACACATGCAAACAGGGCTGACCTGAGACATAAAAAGAAGCAGCTGCCTCTGCCTGGGCTCCCTGTAGGGACAGTCCTGCTCCTCTGCTCCTGTTCTCCCTGTGTCCTTAGCGCCTTCTCTCTGTCCAAGTGCAGGGTCCCTCTGAGCCCATGACCTTGCCTCTCCCTTTGCCCATCACACTGGGCAGGTGGACCCCTGCAGTTCTTTCAGTGCCTTGATCTCTCCTTTTTTAGGCAGCCAAAGGCAACAACTTTCCTCCCAGGTAACATTTCTAAAGACAGGATTTATTAACTCAGAAGGAAATAACGCCATCATTAATTGAACTTACATCGCTAATTTGCTGTGTAAATCTGAACAAGCAATTAATTTATCTGAGCCTCAGTTTATTCGTCTTCATAATATGGTTATTAATTTGCATTTCATAGAGATGTTGTAAAAATTAAATTCGATGCATTTTACAAATTGCCTATTTACAGGACGTGGTATAAGGGAACCTACTTTACATTAACATTGGAGGCATGCTATTTATCTGGTTTCCTAACTTGTAGTCATGTCTGCCTACAGAATAATTGTGAGTGCCATAATAGGTTTGAAAATGTCTTTTAAATGATAAAATATCATAAGATCACAAAATAGCAAAAGATCCACTGGACTGAAATAAGATTAAATTTCTCCTCCCTTCCTTCTCTACCTCCCCCCCCCCCTCACCCTTTTTATTTTTCCTGACTAATTACAAAGACAAATACTTAGATACCACTTTTAGATCTTCTTTTTCCACCAGTGAGTCCCATGGACTCTAATCCAAAATATACCCTCTTTGCTTTGACTTCTTTCCTCTGCACTGTTCTCGCCCCAGTCTTACTCACCTGGACACCCCTCCACAGGTATCTCCATGAGCATTCTAGGCCAGCACTATTGCAGCCACTATTTGGAGAGGGTCTTTTTACTCACATTGAGTGCATCCTTCACTGATCCAGCCTCTCTAGAATGTAGAAGGCACTGTATCTGTCTTGCTTAGCACCAAACCCTTAAGGACAGAGAATAGTACCAAGTACAGAAGGACTCAACAAAGACTTGAATACATTATATTTATTAGCACACTCTGACAGTAATCCATGGGGCGGGCATTATTGGCACATTTCACAAACAAGAAACCTGAACATGTTTATTTAAGTTAAGTGATTAGCCCTTCCGCAGGAGACCAGGGATTAGTTGGATCCACTATATTTTAGAGGGATTTCATGGAAACTTAACTACACTTAAAATAATGACTCAAACAGACAGTGCTTTGTTCTGCATCCTAGGACAACTCTGCCTTTCCCAAACTTCTTTCTTTCTCCTTCAATTGGGCATGTTTACTGGATCTTTTTCTAACCTTTTTTTTTTTTTTTTTTTTTAATCTTACTTTTTCTCTACTGAGTATCAGTAGGTGATAGCTAAAGTGTTAATTTCCTATAGATATACTGAACAAAAAATCCCGTTGTTTAATTTTAGGATTCTAAAGATCAGTATATTGTTTCCTACACTCTGTTTGCCAGTATTCTGAAAATAAATCCAAATAGGTTCTGAAATGAAGAGGTTGGTTTTATTAATCTGCTAACCATGGGTGACATCTTATTATAATAGTAATTTTTATTTCCATCACCAGCTCTCTCACAGCAGCAGCAGCCCTTTTCATTTGCATCTACTTTACATTAACAACGTCGGCTCGGTATTTGTTGTATCAGAGAGTATATTTAGAAACACATGGGCCTTAAAGTAGGGTATTGCAATGGATTGCAGTAAAGTAACCATTACAAAATTTTAGAAAATCAAATATTTGTGTTTGGGCTTCTTAATTATTTTCTTTCTTATCTAAATGATCTACATAAATGACCATGAGGACCCTGAATCAAAATCAATGCAACATTGACTTAGCCAAAACAGCATTGAAATGAATTGCATAGCTGATGTGGTAGATTAAGGGGCAATGCGTGAGAAGTCATCCACATAAAATGAGGTCACACCCAACCCTCACCCACATTCCCCAGATGCTTAAGATCATAGCTTAATGTTTTTATCTTTCTTGTGTGAAAAAGGAACTGATGACACTAAAATCTATCAACCCTGAATTTTTGGATAAATGTGAAATTCAGTTAAGGCTCATTGGCATAGATTCCAAATAGTGAAATAATCATCACTGCCCTTGAAATGGAGATGGAAGTTGGATGGAGGGAACTCAATTTCCTATTAGACAACATTTGCACAGCTATTGGGATGTGTTGATGTGTAAGAAGGATTGGTTATCTTTGCTATATGCCACCCGCCAACACATATGCCACAAAAAGGTAGTGAGTGCTATCAGTTCACTAATATCCCCATCTGAAATTTTCTGGATTAATAAAGCATAGACATTTGCACATTTGCTTGTCCCAAAGGCTACGACTATAAGATTGTTAGCTATTTTATGTTTTTAAGTTTATGCAATGAATGGGAATCACATTTATAATGAAAAAGCAAGACAATATAGTTTTTCAAATTATAAAGAATAGCATTTGTATTCCTTAACATTCATTACCCCAGTAAGTTATAGTTTCTGCTGAAAATCCAAGAAACACAATGTCTTTGGAACTAACCATGTAAACTCTTAACTTTTTATAAGCTAATTATATATTTTATAAACTTCAGGCTATTGTATCTTTTTATAGCATTTAAAATTGAAGTATAACTTACTTGCTATGAAATATGTTGATTTTAAGAATATAATTAGACCCATGAGAAAAATGAACATGCCCTGCCTGCTATGTGACATACACATTGCATCGTAAATTCTATGTGTTGGAGACATAATCCCCTCTGTGGCAGTATAGAGAGGTGGGACCCCTTCAGGTGACTGGATCATGAGGGCTCCATGCTCATGAATGGATTAATCCAGTCATGGATTATTGGATTAACAGGTTAATGGATTAACGGGTTACTACAGGACTAGCACTGGTAACACTATAAAAACAGAAGGAGTGTGCTGAACAAGCATGTTCGCACACCCAGCCCTCTTGTCATGTGATGCCCTGAGCCACCTGCCACCTTGGGACTCTTCAGAGAGTCACCACTAGCAAGAAGGTTGTCACCAGATGTGGCCCTTTAACCTTGGACTTGTTTAAGAAATAACTTTTTCTTCTTTATAAACTAGACAATGGGCTTTCTGTTTTGAGCAGGAGAAAATAAACTAAAGTACACTCTCTCAAGATACAGATTGTTTCTAACCACTTCTCACTTTTGTGCTCTTTCCCTGAGAAGCACAAACGCCCCACCAAGCAACCACTGACTGTATCCTTGACTGTATTCTATCCATGTAGATTCATTTGGCCTGCTTGAAAACTTCCTATGGATGCAATCACACATAGAGTTTCTACCCAAGTTTGACTCCTCTCATTCATTCAGTGTAACAACTTGAAATTCATCCACAGAAGAAAGGAAATGTACTTCCCCAGAAGCTAATGAGATTTCTCAAAGGGAGACCCATGAAGCCATTTTTAGAAATCAAACATTGAATAAAATTTTCCTCTAGACCTCTGTTGGGAAGACCAAAAGGTGGGGTGCTGGAATAGCTGGGCTGGTGGAGCCACCTCTGAGGTACCTTTTTCAGTGGTATGCATGTCTGGCCCCTGGGCTCCGATGGTTGAACATGGATGAAACTGGGACCCTCGGACTGTTAACCAGCTACATTTGGCCTTTCAGTGTGGCTTTAGCTTATCAGGTCATGAAACCTGGGATCTAAGAGGGAAGGTTTTGAGTGGGGAATCTCGTGAGCATGAGTGCCCCATCACAATCAGGTGGAAATGGCACATCCTCTTATGACTGAGCTTTGGAAGCAACACAGATCACCTCCGTGTTACACTGTCAGCATAATCAGACATCTGCTAAGATTCATGGTGACTGGACATGGACTAAAGCTCTGAATGGAAGAAATATCAAAGAATTTTCAGCAATTTGTATAATAACTTCTATGAACAGTGAACATATAAACAGGATGTGAGGGCTGATGAAACTATTTGTTTAGGGCAAGTTTAGGGGGGAAAAAGTTTGAAATACTTTTTTTTTTTTTGCATGATTGAATGGAATCGTGTAATTGAGAATAGTAAGAAATCCTGGGCACAGAAAACTGACTAAAATATAGCTTTTTCTTTGTCAAGAATGGAGGCAATGAGGAAGGTGAGTTATATAAGGAAGCAGGGAGAGAAATGGGTCTGGGAAAACTGAAGAAAACCATTAAGGAATCATGGATTGGGGAGCAATTTGATACACTGAACACAGCATGATGTCTGTTTAGAAAGATTGATTTCCCTGTGGTGCTAATTAGGACCGTACCTCTTACTGTATAACAGAGGTTAATGGGAGCAGGACTATCACTAGGAGGCTGGAAAAAGTATACTGGTTTCTTCAGCTAACACTGATCTGTCATCAGCTTTCTGGTAAGCAGAATAGTCACTCCACCTCTCCAACCTCAGAATGTCTCTATCCGCATCCCTGGAACAGTCACTATGTTAGATTATATGACAAATGAAAATTGAGGTTGCAGATGGAATTGAGTTTGCTATACTGGGTTGAACAGTATCTACCCTCAAATTTATGTCCATTTGGAACCTGTGCATATAAATTTGACAAATAATGCATGTGATCTTATTTGAAAAGGATCTTACAATCACATTAAGATGGGTTATACTGGATTAAGGTGTATCCCAAATCTGATGTGACTCACATTCTTATACTAAGAAGGGGATTTGAATATAGAGATACACACAAAGGGAGAACATCATGTGAAGGTGGGCGCAGAGATTAGAGTGATGCTTCTAAAAGCAAAGGATGCCACGATTGTTGGCAACCAGCAGGAGGTAGGAAAAGGCATGGCAGAGTGCTCTCCTAGAGTATTCAGAGAGTGTGGCCTTGCTGACACCCTGACTTTAGATTTCCAGTCTCCAGAACAGTGAGAGAACACATTTCTGTTGCTCTAAACTGAACAGTTTTTGGTAATTTGTTATGGCAGGAAACAAATATAGTTTCTCATCAGTCCAACGTAAGGGCAAGGATCCTCTTTTTTTTTTTTTTTTTTTTTTTATTGTGGAGAAGGGGCAGGGAAAGAAGGCGGGGGAAGAGGTGAGTGACAGGGTCGGGCCAGTGGCATGGTACCACATTGGCTGTATCTAGGTAGAGGCAGTTTCAGGCCGGGCCT
>CAUYPK010166067.1:0-22655 GCA_963574355.1 Loris lydekkerianus | reverse complement strand
TGGCACAGAGAGCCCAAGGCTCTAGCAGTCTCTGGCCAGGAGAAGGGCTCTGTGCAGAGGCAGGTAGGGCTCCAGAGGGCACGCAGCTACCAGAGTCCCCGGCCAGATGAACGGGCTAGTGTGGAGGCTGGGAGGACACAGGAGGGAGGACGCAGGGTTGCGTGGCTCCCGCAGGTCCTGGTCAGGGAATGCGGAGGCCCGGTGGGTGTAGGTCACCGGTCGGCGGTCACTGCACAGCTCTTATGGAGGCCTGGGCGGCACCAAGCCCAGGAGTTTGAGGTTGCTATGAACTGTGACGTCATGGCACACTATGCAGGGCAACAGCCCAAGGCTCCAGTGTGCCAAAACCGTCTCACTCTGCTCCTAAGTATTAGGGCTGTGAGGCAGCTCAGTCCCCGCCTTTAGGTTGCTCTGTCACTAGGTTACTTTGTCCCGCCCAATCCTTGCTCTGGGATCCTGAGGGTGGAGCTTGCCGGGGCAGTTCTTTCACAATGGCTTCCTGCGCCCAGCTCAGTGTCTCAGTCTGGGGCCCCAGACAATGCCCAACGTTCTCCACACTCCTGCTCAAGCTCTCCTCAAGGCAGCTCAACTGAGTGCCAAGTCCAAGAACACCAAAAAAGTTCACAGGTAAGGCCCTTCCAGTTTGCAGTCTCACTGCTGTTTGTACTCACGGTTGCCGGCGTGATTAGGTCGATCGAACACATGCAACCACTTGCCAGTTTTCCACTGTTTTTGTCCTCCTCTTGGGGTCCAGAAGTCCCTTGCTGGCTCCCTGTATCGTCAAAGGGATGATCATAGGCAGATCCCACTGGCCAGGGATGCCTGGAGTTCTGTCTCCCCAGACTCCCTGTGCCCAGTTGCAGGGAAGCTGTTACTGGGCCGCCATCTTTAATCTGATCCATTTGAGCAACTGTTTTTATTATTCTGTTTTTTGTTATTTGTTTTGGAAAGTAGACTATTCAAAAAAATTAAAATCTTTCTTTGCTTGATGTAATTCCTTTTTAAAAAAATTTTTTTAACATCTGGAATCCAACGGTTGTACCTTAAGCATTATTTGTTATTTTTATATCAGGAAAGGTTTGGGACCGGGGAGTCTGTACACAGATTTTTATTGTTGAATAAGAACCTTTCAAATGGCTCCATGCGTCCTTCCTGTATTGGCCTTTCTGGCTGCTAAGTGCAGGGTGTGAGTTTGAGTCATCGCCCGGCAGTGACATCACTGTCCCTGTGCCCCGAGGGACCCCTTAAACCAACCACTAAATTTAAGTGACGGGTCATTCTCTGCACCCAGTGGGAATGGACAGTTCCTCCCGGATGGGGTTCCAGAGATTACCGCTAAGATGATTTTCATAAGCAGAGTAGAACCGTGGCTCTCTGGGCTGAGTGCTCTCTCAGGGGGAGGCTTTGGATGCAAAGCTGCATTTTTCTCTCTATAAATCTCTACGACACAGCTCTTCTCCTCACTTGCCCATTTCTAGAAACTTGAAAAGTTACTGTATCAGTCAAGACCTTGAGTTGGTGGCACCAAAACCCCCAATGAATAACTGTAGAGGGAGAACCTGTCCTCAACCCACTCAGGTCAGGAGTGCTATGAAAGTCACATAAAAACTACATAAAATCACACAGTATAACAGTTAAAAAAAAAAAACTACATAAAATCACACACAAATAAACAGTAGAAACAACAGGACGTTTGGCTCATAGGCTGTGAAAATTATAGTAATTTATTTATATTAACAGGATGCTAAGTAAAAATTTCCCTACTCTTGGTGAAAGCACAAACTAATCTCTCAATCTCCATCTCTTCCTCTCTGTATGATCTTTACCTATTCCCATTTCTATACCCCTGTATCTATGTCTGTGTCTATTTATATATCTCAGGAACTTTGACCTTACTGTTCCCTCTCTCTAGAACATCCTTCCCCCAAATACCTGCATGAGGGCCCCGACCCTGTAGGGCCCCCACACTCCTAGAGCGCCTACATCTTGCACACACGTGGGGCCACAGCATCCTTGACAACACTATTTTAAGTCCCTTAACTACACTGAGCTACAGCCTGTCATCAGTGAAAAACAAAGAATGGGCCAGGCCAGTGCTTTTCAAACTCTGCCCCCAGGAACCCCAAGATCTCCACAGAGGGGCATCGGAGGTGGCGTCGGAGGTGGCGTTAGGCAGCAAGAGGAGAAACGGTGGCAGGACGTGGGCTCTCCACTGCAGCCTCAGCCAGAGCAGCTCTGATTTTGCTCAGGGGATCTGTTTGAATGGGGTTCAGTCATACTCTGAAAGTCCAGATACACCCAAAATACACAAGAATTTGGTGTGTGAAAAGGGGCATTTCAAATAGATATTGGTAAGATGGATGATTTAATAAATGGTATTGGGGCCACTGGGTAACCACCTGGAAAAAATGTTAAAATGGAACTTTCACATCCCACACAAAAGCAAATTCTAGATGAATCAAAGATTTAAAGATCAAATTGAAACCATAAAAGTTGTAGAAGAAAAAAATGAGAAATTTCTAAACAATAACAAAAGTAAAGAATACCTTTCCAGAGCGGCACCCGTAACATAGTGGTTACAGCGCCAGCCATATACACCGAGGCTGGTGGGTTTGAACCCGGCCCAGGCTGGCTAAACAACGACAACTGCAACCAAAAAATAGCCGGGCGCTCTAGTGGGTGCCTGTAGTCCCAGCTACTTGGGAGGCGGAGGCAAGAGAATCACTTATGCCCAAGAGTTTGAGGTTGCTGTGAGCTGTGACGCCACATCACTTTACCGAGGGCGACATAGCGAGACTGCCTCAAAAAAACAAAAACAAAAAAAGAACACCTTTCCAAATATCATACAAAACTCAGAAGCTATAATAAAAAGATGTATAAATGGGAATAAAAATGATCTTAAAATGATATACATCTCAATAAATAAGCATAAAGTCAAAAGATAATTGGCAAAATGAAAAAAATTATAATTCATATTATAGACAAGAATGTTTTCTTAATGCATAAAGAACCCACAAATCAGTCGGAGAAAAAGCAAAAATGGGCAAAGACTATGAATAAAGAATGTAGAAACACATATGTTAACCTCACAGATACTTCAAAAATATCACTACATACCCGTTTGATCAGAAAATATCCAAAGTTTGGTAAGACACTAAGTGACATAAGGGTAGGAGGATGTGGAAATTTATAGAAATCTGTGGAGAGTAATTTGGCAATATTTATCAAAATTACATATACACATTTTTGACAATTCCGTATCTTGGAATTTATCCCAGAGCTAAACTTGGTCATTTGCAACATAACAACATATTTATGTGGTTCATTACAAAAGTTTTCAGATATAGAAAAATCACGAAGTGTAAAATCCAGGTGGATAGAAACAAATGAAGCCTGCCCAGCAAGTTGAAACCCCTCGCAGGACAGAATCAGAAAGGATGCTGTGGAGTGTGTGTCCTGAGAGTGAAACAATGGATGGTAAAGCAGTCTGTCTCAAAACTTTAATAGTGACCCAGTACAAGGATACGCACAGCCCATGGGCATGGCACTGGAAGCAAACAAACCCTTCCTCGTGGAGAGAGGGTGAACGCCACACTATCTGCACAGCCATCTCGGATGGGATGGTCTCCCAGACACATTTAGCGGGGGAAAAAAGTCAGAGGTCAGCCTGCTGCTACTTAGGAGATGGCGTCTGCATGAACGCGCTTGCCTGTGTGCACAATATCTCTGCAAGGTTACAACAAAAGGCAGTCACCTTGGTTTCCTATGGGCAGGGAATTGGCTGGCCGGGGGACAAAGTGTGAGGGAGACCCAGGCTTCACTATGCACCTCATCACGTGCAAACATCACGCATTAAGAGTTTAAACAATGACTCTGTGAGTGTTCTGCTGCTTGAACGTTGAAAGCCACTAAATTACATGATCTCTGGGTCTGGCGTTTAGTGATTTTTATTTCTTCAATGCAAACGCTTTTTATTAAATAATTTTGTGCTTTGCTTCCCATTGGAAAAATGCAGTCGAGATCCAGCTCGATAGCTGTGCGTGTGTTGAAAATCTGTAAGCTTTCCAGCATCTCTTAAATTCTGCTGCATGCACATATGTGGCACTTACCATGTGAGTGATAGGTAACCCAGCTTTCCCCCTGACTTTAGCAAACTTTTGTTCCTTGTAACAGCAGAGACTCAAAACACTGGTCTCACAGATATTTTGAAATGGGAAATATAAAGTCCTCCCATGTCTCTAGCTGGGCTGGGTGCCTCTCCTGTGCTCCCAAGGGCCACTCAACACTGCAGGGAGGCCCTGCCCCCCCACCCCACCCCTAACCCCGCCACCTGCCACCGCCTGCCTGGCCTCTCTGTGGGAAAGCTTCCAGCCACCTGGGGAAGGTGAAGCAAATTACCGGTCCCATCACCTCTGTGAGAAGAACCCTGCAAACATGCTGCTTGGCCTCCCAAATTTTGTGGAATTTTTGTGGAACAGCTCTTCATGTTTGTCTACCCTCACTCAGCACTCACAGGCTTGGCACAAATGCAAAGGGAACTGGGGTGGGAGACAACACTGGGGAAAGACGGTTTGGGGCTCAAAATCACCTCTTGTTCTGTGACAGGGAGATCATACACCACAGAAGACCAAAGGGCTTGAAGAAAGACCCTTTTCCTGAAGCAGGAAATGAGTCCCGGGGCCCTGGCACCTCTCTGTGCTATGTTGTTAGCCTGCAAGCTCGCTGGTCTGGTGAGTTACCATACCGTCCCAGTCATGTTGGCTCCTGTTCACTGATACATCCACTGCGTTGGCCTTTATTGTGAGACCATCATAATAATTCTGGTCCATTAAGACTTTTTCAGCACAAATTATAGAAAATCTGACAAAACTGGCTAAAACCAAAACTGTATAAGCTGATGCAGTAAATAGTTGGAGTTGAAACAGCTTCAGGTATGGCCTGATCCAGGGCTCACAGAACATAGAAAGGGCCAGGCTCTCTCATTTCTCAGCTCTGCTTAGTGTTGGCACTGCTCCAACAAGCTCTCCCTTCATGGGGACAGGATGGCAGCCAGCACCAACCCCTGGGATTTTTCCTTCCAGGGTCAAATCCAGGAGAAACAAGTTGTTTGCTTTTCCGAGAGCTGAAGAGCCAAGGAACTGAGTTTCTTTGCCTGTTGCTTATCTTGGAGTCAGGCAGCAGCATGGGAGGAGGGGGAGTGCAGAGTGGCTGAGCTCAGGCCCCGTGCCCAGGGCCATTGACCTAGCCAGAAGTACATGGACAGAGGTGGTTCTCCAAGCAAAATCAGAGAGGTAGTAAATTCTGGGCAGCAAAGATAGATGCCCACAACAATCCCTGAGACTGAAATTATTACTCATAGTCCAGGTATTGAAAAACCGAAGGTCCCAGATGTTAAGTAACTTGCCCCAAATCCTGGATTGGATTTGACCCATTAATGTGTGGTGTTAAGACTTAGTAGGCGCTTCCCTGCCAGACGGGAACAAGGACGGTGCTGGAAGCAAAGGTTTATGAACACACAGTGTGAGGGTGGGGGTCACGGGCAGCCCCCAGGGACTTCATTATATGCAAAGTTCTGAGACAGTGCTGCCGATGTCAGGTGGGTCCAGAGTATTCACCAGCTGGTGACAGCGGCCGAGGGGAGATAACAACTCACCCAGCGCCTCCCAGGGGCTGTGGGGGGGGGCAAACAAGACAAGACAGTGCATGGGAACAGCCAGCACAGGCCGAGCAGAGGAGCCCGAGAACGGTCCCTGTCACCATGCTGGTCACGACAGGCTGCAAGAGGCAAAGAACCAATGGGAGAAACAGGGAAATACTGTGGGCGAAATCGTGCTAAGATGAGGATTGTAGCTTTTATCCTCCAGAAAACGAGGACATAGGAGGATTCTGCCCAGAAGGGGGCTTGAGAAGTTGTTCATTTCAGAAAGCTCATGCTGGCAGCAATGGGGAGCCACAGCACCTGGGGGGGAGGGAAGGGGATGTCCAAGAGTGCTAGCAGTGAGACTCGCCAGGAGGCCACTGAGGTGCAGTCCCACGCAGCACGACAACGCCTCTGTTGAAGAAGGGCCCCTGACGATGGTGCTCCCATGAAAGCACAATACTGCATTCTCACTGTGCTTTCCTGATCCAACAGACACTCCCCACCGTGCTGCCCTGCCCAGTGTGCAGTACAGAACATGCTGCCTGGCTCAGCGATGCACCTAGCAGCCCGGCGGGCAGCAGGACACACGGCCAGGCCCGGGCAGGTAACTCTGCTGTGTGGACCACACGTGTCCCAGAACCTATCCCTGTCGTTAAGTGATAGGACAGCAGTTAGTTTAATGAGTGGTCACCAAAACTAGCTCAAGGTTAAAATTACTAAGGAAGGTTTCCTGTTTGTGGTTGTCTCGTTTTAATATAAGATCCCTGGAACTTCCAAAATAGGAGGTTCATGGGTTGAGGTGGCAGCTACTTTCCTCCCAGAAAAGCTTTAGTCTACTTAGGGGAACTGATCCACGTCCATCCCAGTGCTCAGCATCACCTAAAGGAAAACTAGAATTGTTACAGTAGGAGTGCAAATATTAAGAAGCAGTCAACTTTTCTGGTTAATTTAAAAAAAGACCCCTGAAGCTCCCAGGCTACAGGGTATAGCTGGCTTTTAAGGGGTGCCAAGGCTGAAGGGAGAGAATGAGAGAGTGGCCTGCAGCAGGCTCGCTGGTCTGACCACAGCAGACCAGGAGAGAGACCTGCAGGAGGCTTGCTGGTCTGACCACTGCAGAACACCAGGAAAGCAATAGCCCTTGCTATGGAAGTGGGTTGGCAATTAAGTCTAGATGAGCTCATGAAAGTGGGGCCCTCATGATGGGATTAGTGCCCTTTAAGAAAAGAGCCCAGAGTGTGTTCCCTGTCCTGATCATGTGAGGACACAGCATGAGGTGGCCGTGGCTCTCTGCAGACCAGGAATCTGCAGGCACCTTGACCTTGGACCTCCCAGCCTCTAGAACTGTGAGAAAGAATGGCTGTTTAAGTCCTGTTCGTGGCACTTTGTCACAGCAGCCAGAACTGAGGACGCTCAGGTGATAGCCACAGGGAGCTGCAGGGAAGCTGACCCAACACCCACAGTGCCAGCCCGTTGTCCCCACGCAAGTGAGCACAGCTGCCTTGGCAGAATAACCACCCACAAAGCTCTGCTTCCCACCACATCCAGTATGCCTCCTGCCGCGAGGGCCCTGAGGCTCCAGACTCTGACTCTGGAGGGGTCTGACCCGTGTGGCAGGGGTTTGGGGTGTCTCCCATCTCAATGGCGACACACTCGGGGCCAGTGAAGCTCCAACCATCCTGGGGATGAGTCATAATCCACCCAATCGTTTCCCTTCTCAGATGTTTACATCGTTCTCAATTTCCATTAGTAAATTTAATCCCTCAATGAACATTTTTCACAAAAAATCTTCACTCTGTCTCTTCCAACCCTGAAATATCTGATGGGCTCTGATGAAGCCTGCAATGGCTGCTTTCTTAAGTTCAAGACACCAAGTCTCAGGTACTACTCTCTTCTCAAAGAACACAATTAAAATTCAGTTAATAAACTTCAGTATCTGCTGATGAAAAACAAAAACTCTTAGCAAGAAAAGAATAAAAGCTATAATCTTAGTGACTCTGGAATTTCACTTAAGGTCAGCAGTTGGAGACCAGTCTGGGTAACACTGAAAGACCCTTCTCTAAAAACATGAAAACATTAGCCAGGCGTTGGGGTACACCTGTAGTCCCAGCTACTGGGGAGGCCGAGCAGGGAGGATCACTCGAGCCAGGACTATGAGGCTGCCCTGAGCTGTGATTGCCCCACTGCAGTTAAGCCAGGGAGACAGACTGAGACACAGTTAAGAAAAAATTAATTTCTGGTGGTGCCTGTGGCTCAAAGGAGTAGAGCGTGGGCCCCGTATACTGGAGGTTGTGGGTTCAAACCCGGCCCTGGCCACATACAAACACACACACACACAAAAAAAACCTACAAAAAAAAAAAAAAATTAATTTCACAAACCCGGCCCCGGCCAAACTGTAACAAAAAATAGCTGGGCATTGTGGCAGGCACCTGTAGTCCCAGCTACTTGGGAGGCTGAGGCAAGAGAATCGCCTAAGCCCAGGAGTTGGAGGTTGCTATGAACTGTGATGCCACAGCACTCTATCAAGGGCAATAAAATGAGACTCTGTCTCTAAAAAAAAAATTTTTTTTTTCATTTCCTTAATAAAACATACCTAACAGAAACCTCAGCAAACATCTTACTTAACAGTTTTTCTTAAAGGCCAGAAATAAGACATGAGTGCCCATGACCACTGCTTCTATCAACACTGCTATCAACTCTCCAACACTGGAGGTTCTAGGAAGGAGGGAGGGAGGGAGAGAGGGAGGCAGGAAGGCAGGGAACTTCACCTCTCCCAGACTACGGAGAAGCAGGCAGGCACTCCTATTCTCTGCTTGTACAGTAACTTCCCCCTTGAAGGACAGCAATTTGGAGACATATGTCTTAAAAATTGACATATTTTCCAACCCTGCAACTCCATTTCTATGGACATATCCTAAGAAAACAAGGCTGTGTACAAAGATGCGTCAGGATACTCTATCCTGACTACCGGCAATCAGAAATCATCTGTTTGACAAGGTGTCCTTCATATGAATTCTGTGGGATGGAATACTAGTCACTAAAAATGGTGAAGAGCATTTACTAGACGGACAGCAAGCTAGCAGGTCTGACGCACCTCTGGGTAGATAATGGTGTACACACACTGATGTATTGGAAATATCTATACCCAAATATTGGTAATTCTTTGTGCACTGAGTTTTCCAAATCTTCTAGAACATATTAATTTTCTAAAAAGGAAAAAGAATATATTTAAAATGCTGCCTCACATGATTGCTGTAGGCAGCAAGGTGACTCAGAAGCCACGTACGGAGGAACTTCATGAGGGGAGAGTGATGGCTCACATCGGCCCAGCTCTCCACTCATCTAGAACCCTGAAACCATGAGGCTAATTGTATTCTGTTTTATTTTTATTAAGACAAGAGAAAATGGATCTAAATGACACTCTCTCTAAATGACTGGTGCTCACTCCAATGTTAAGAACCAGCTGTCCTGCCACTTCTGGGGAGTCTCAGGCCCCCCTGCAAGCCCAGATCAGGCCGGGGAGGGGAGCTCACAGGCCAAGTGACCACAAGGGGCGGCGAGCGGTAAAGGGAAAGAGAAGGGAGAGGGGACATGACAACAGCGTCCCACACACACCCTCAAAGACAGCACGACAGCCAGGATGGTGAGAATTTTTATGCACATATCTCTGCAGCAATACAATTCTTCAGAGCCAGAGAGACAGAAAAGGGATACAGTGTTCCAGACAGTTACAGCCTGTGGGTCCACATCACAAACTGGGTTTAGATCACAGGGAGGGTTTTTAGGAGTACGGAGGTGCGGAGGTGCCCGAGGCAGCACCCAGAGGCTACAGATGTACCTAAAATACAAGAAGTTGCTGCTGGTAAGCACTTCAGGTGTTCACGCACAGCGCCTGACACTCGGGGGAGGGCGGGTCTCTACTGGTCTTTGCACATGCCGTGCATAGAGGCTACTACAGAATTCTTTATTTTCTAAAGTAGGCAAGGCCTGTAAGTTGACCAGTTCACCCCACAATGACTTGGTACAATGCATGCACACTGGTGGATAGGAGGGCTGTGACAGGAAGCTGTAGGGTTTTTAAAATTCTGACAAGGTCATTTCTACCTTGAAGGACTATCATCCTTTCAGTTGTTCATTCATTGAATAAATACTTATCCCAAGCAATGTGCCATTTCATCCCCCCCCCCTCCCCGAGGAAGACCAGACCTGGGAAATGGGTGAGCAGAGAGAACTCACGGGACACGGTTGTGCTGTGAACACTCACAGCTGCTACAGGCTGGAGGTGCAACCCCAGGGACTCACAGAAAGTGGCCTCCACACCACTAGACCCTTGGGAGCTAGTCAGCTACTCCAAGAAAGGAAAGAACCATTCTCTTGTCAAGTCAGACATTGCCAGGGGAGAACGACTCTCTCGCTCATTGGGAAGGGGGAAAGGAAAAGAATTTGAGGTGGAATAACTGTTATCTGTATAGTTCAGCAGAAGGGAGAAGTTCACGGCATTCACTTCGCATCAGAAGATGAGTGGGCCTCGGGGGTGGCACACAAAGTACCCCACTCTCCACCTGCACCCTCCCCAAGAATCAGGCTGTGGGTATGGCTGCTTTTTACGGAGCTGATGCTAACTTTAGACGGCACAGGCTTCAAGACCAAAGCAGTGATGACGGATTAGTCATATTTTCCATCTTCAGTTCTTTTGGGGGTAAAAATACCACAAAGGGCATAAAATAGCTTTTCTCCCTGAATATGTCATTCTTATGTTTTGTTCAAATTAGCCCACATGATCGCGTTCTCGATTGTAAAAAGCAGGTACCTCTCACAGTAAAGGCCCTTTCTACAAGCATAGCTTTGGTTTCAGAATTAGCAACCCAATTAGCTCAGATTAATATTGACTATATCAACTATATTCCTGCAGGCATCACCAAAAGTCTTCCAGAGATGAAGATAAAAACGCTAAGTCTGTTCTGCTAATGATAGTGGGGAGAAGGGGCCTGAGGAAGGAAACTTTTGTTCAGCCAGATGGCAGGTGCATGGGGCATTTTTAAAATGCACTCCTTCAGGATAACAGTCAGAGCTGGTTCTGTAAATGCCACGGCAGGGTTCTGCGCCATCTGGGTAAAGGCCCCTGAGTCAAGAGGGAATGTAGCGAATGGCTTCCCAGTCTCGGTTTTGACACCTATGTAGCCAACGTATATGTGTACAAAGAGCATCACTCCTCCTGCTGCACGGGGGACATGTGCTAAGCCACAAGGAATACCAGCAGTATTTACCTTGAGTAACTGAAGCGCTACTTCACCCCTGTGTGGCTCAGAACTCCCATCTGCACAGTGAGACAAGGTGTCGTCTCTGACCCGCTCGGGCCAGGCAGGAGTGGGTGAGAGAGAGCGACGCCAGAAAGCACTGGGGCCTTCTCCAGAGAAAGGCAGTGTTCAAGTAACAAAGTATTCAGCAAAGGACTCCTATCAGAAAAGCACAAAATTCAAGTAACAGAGTCTCAGGTGCTGTGTTCTGGCTTCTGGGCAGAGGCGTGAGCGTCTGCAGTGGGAGGCTGGCGGGTGGGGGAGCTGCGTGGCATGGCAGAGGAGGCAGGCCGAGTGCCATGGAGAGCCCACCGTCGCTGTGCCACTGAGGACCAACGCTCTCCTCGAGAGGAGAAAACGAACCTCGGGTGAAGCATAGTGGTGTGAACAAGCTGCTTCTTAAAGCACAACAGTGTACATTCTGGGCATAAGGTCTTCAAGTTGGTCATTAACCTAAATTTCAACAGATTAGTTTTTTCATTTAGCAGGTAGAAAGTTAAAGAAAGGGTACCTAGATTTTTCTCCTACTCTTTAATGTAAGAATAAAAACAATTTTGAGACTGGTATTGAGGAAACACACACACAATCCCTTCACAGGGGGGATGTTTTTTGCAACAAAGAAACTTACTTTCTTTTTGCAGTTTCTGTTCTAGCAACTTCTATGTGCATGCTTGAGTGTTACTAACACTCAGAACTGGGAGGTGTGGGGGACGTTGTCAGGGGCCCTACAGGCCCTCCGAACGGGACGATGGAAAGGGCTAACAGTCTGGATCCACAGGCTTTTCTAAATAGCTCACAATGAAAACTTGGGAAAACCTGACACCTTAAAATATTTTGCCACAGAACCCACGTCATCTGTTAGCAAGTGGACATTACCAAGTGGATGGGAAAATACCCCTGTTCTGACTCCCATTTCAAACTTCCAGGCTCACTGTGGCCTGCCACTCTCCTCTGACCTACCGTCCTGTCTCCCTGTACCAGTAAGAAACTTTCAGACCCTTCTACCACCAGGAAGGGGGTCTGGAGACAAGTCTGCGGAGATGTCACCGTCACCGCTTCTTGGTGCCCCCGCCACTCCCGCGGGCCCTGCTGAAGCTGCGGCTCATCTCAGGGAAGCGCATGGCTGGGGTACGTTCTGTGGGGCCGTATAAGCCCAAGTTCCTGGCGGTGGCCGACTTCCGCAGGGGCTTGACGCTGGGAAAGGGGCTGAAGATGGGGGGTTTCGAGTTGCTGCCTTCGGGTGCTTTGCTGGTGGCCTTGTTCTCTCCAGGTGCTTCTGGCGGCTGCGGGAAGGGCTGCTGGGGGGGCGGGTGTGTCCCGAGCTCTGTCTCAGCACCAGCGTCCCTCTGGCTCAGTCCCAAGGCTTCTAACTTCACCTGAACCGCGGACACGTCCACCTCGGCATCTCTGAACACTGGCTCCGGGGACTGTCCCTCGATTGCTCTGGCTGTGCTGCCCTCGGAGCTGCTGTCTTCTCTCTGCACTGTGGCCATACAGCTGGAGGAAAAGGCCTCCGCCGGCCCCGGCTTGCTGGTCTTGCAGGCCTTGCTCTGATCCTCTATCAGCCCGACTGTGTCCCCACAGCCCGGGTAGCCCTTGGCCCGCGGCAAGTTCTTTTTGTGGACGCGGATATGAGTTCGCCAAGGAGAGTTGAGCTTCGCCTTCAGATCTTCATAGGGAACAGGAGACATTTTGCCTGTGTGACCAGGGATGTGGATGACAGCGTTCTCGGCAGCTTTGTTCGTCATTTTCATCTTCTTTCCTAAGAGAAGGTGGTTTATAACCGGAGAATTGTTTACCTGAGACGGAAGAATGCTGGTCACTGGCCCTTTGTCTGCAAGAAATGTTGAGAGTTCATGTGAAATGCACGGGAGAGAAACACATTCCCTCAGAACAGCAATCACGGCCCCCCACTACACCACCACCACCAAGAAACACCCCAGAACCAGCAATCACGGCCCCCCACTACACCACCACTGCCCTCCGTCCCTACCCAGGTGTCTCCCAAGGAGTTGTAGAGTCACATGACTGGAGATAACAGAAACTGAGTCTGACCTGGAGCCCAGGACCGACTCTCCACTCTTCAAGGAGAGCAGGCTGCTGACACAGAGGATCAGGACTCTGAGCCCTGCTGCTGACTAGGCCCAGGCTCCCCCGTGAGTTCACTACAGTTTTTGTCTCTGAGCAGCGGTTTCATGTCTAGAAAACCTTTAGGGATTTTGAGATGAGCTAACAAACACCAGGACCACAGGGATCGCCGCCTGCAGCTCCAGAGTGGTGAAGAAGAGTGCTGTGCACGTGACCAAGAGGCGGCAGGACGGGACAGACCTGCTGCCCAGTGACAGCAACCAGGGTCCAGCCCCAGATACGAAAAGCCGCTCCTGGGTCCCCGTAGAAAGGAGAGAACGGCAAAAGCTCGGTTCTGCTAGAGGCACTGTTGCAGTAGCATAGTCCACCGTCCTGTGGCTGTGACCACGTCCCAGGTCCAGAGCAGCACTCGGCACACTCAGTCCTGGGGGAGGGAGAAGGCCACTGCATCCTGACGTCCAGCTCACCTGCTGCACTTCCTCCACACTCACTACTGTTGTCGCCCCCACTGGCAACACCCCAGGGTGCACTGGACACTCTGACAACAGTCTCCCCATCCCCACGTCCTAGAACAGCCTTGGTTTATTTTAGTGTTGCCGTGACTGCCCTGGCCATGACCTACTCCCGTGGTTCCTCAGCCTCTCCAGCTCCATCCTAAACCTTGTCGCTCAACTCTACTTTGGAGGAGAACTATTTAACCTTGATGCTCCTGTTTAGTTCTCGGGCGCCAGCCTCACTGCCCATTCTGAGCACACACAATTCTAGTGCCTTCTCACAGCCCCTTGTCTGCCTTCAGCCTCCCTTCCATCCTGAGCTGGCAGATGCCCGGCTGACCACCTGGCTGCTGCCTGACCAGCACCCCCCCGCTCCAGAGCTCCATCCTTCTTCACTCATCGCTGGCAAAGCCCAACCCTAGACCCACAGCCCACATTCTTTTAGGAAACGGAGCCCTGACTTCTGTAAATAAAGCTTCACCAGAGTGCAGGTACATAAGAATCCTGCCTGTCTACCTTGCTGGGTCCTCACGGCCACCAGACAAACTTTGCCTTTTCCTCTCCTTTCAATGCAAATCTTCATTACTGGAAGTTACTATTTACTCCCCACCCCCACTGACTCCCAGTAAGTAACTTTCCCCAATTTCTCTATGGAAACAGAAGCTCCTGGGTCTGAACGGCCTCCTGCTCCCATCCTCCCTCCCTAAGGAAGCTGGTGACTTCACTACATCCTCTCCACCTTTACCCAAGTCTCAGAAGCTGAGGTCTCTCTTCAAGTTCAGTCTATACCCCAGCTGCTGAGCCTGCCCTGTGCCCTCTCCTCCAAAATCTTGCTACTCCAAGTGTGGCTCTGCACGGCCATTCGAGTGGCGCATTCTAGAAACACATCCTCTCAGTTCCATTCCAAACTTCCTGAAGCAGGGCCTGTAGTTTAGCTGATCGCCACGGGATTTACATGCACCCTGAAGTTTGAGAATCAATGCTCTAGAACACTGCCTTTGAGCAACCATATCTCCCTTAAAGAGAACCAGGCAAACCAGGGTCTAGAACAGGAGTCCGCACACTATTCCTGCCAGCGACCAGACTCGAAACACTTTAGACACTGCAGTGTGAGAGTGGCCTGAGACACGGGCAAATCCGTGTACCTGCGTTCTGGTGAAGCTTTATTTACAGAATTGGGCAGGACTTGGCCTGCAGACCACAGTTTCCTGACCCCCCAGGGCTGATTTAGGAGGCAATGGGGATTGTTCACCATCCGAGACTCCTACCATGTAGGGAAACAAGACTAAACATGTGAGCTGCGGCCCCACCTGCCCAATTGCTGTGGCCACAGAACCCTGGACAATGGCTACGCCTTCCTGAATAACCATTTAAAAAACTGTCCTTGGCTTCCTCATAGATTTAAGGACAAATGAAATATATGTGGCCATGTTTTTGAAAATGAAACGCTGTAATTGTTAGTTTCTTTCTTTGCATTTGCAAAGATTCAGTATAAAGTAAGAATCTTTGGCAAGTTGCTTATTTCTCCCTGAGACATGGAAGGTAAACTCAGTTTCTGGGCAAGATCAGTCACATGCTCACAAGCCTCTTAGACACATGGTAAATTTCTATCTCGTTTAATTCTGGACAGATTTAATTTTAAATCTTGTTTAATTCATTTCATTAGGATATTCACTTAGAACAAGAAAAAGCAACTCCCAAATCAGCATATATTAAATAATAAAGCAGATTATTCACTTGGATTTTTGGAATTAAAGAAAGAAAAAAGAAGCTTGACAATCCTCGGAAAAGAGCCTTTCCAGCTGTACCCTAACTGTGTCCTTCACAGTGTTTTCCCAGGACCCCGCCAGCCCACCAGCACGCTGGGGTTCCTCTGGTTGTTTTTCTTTATCTCTGATCACAACACCTGTTATAATACCATCTAAATGACTAGAATATAGATTAATTTACTAGTGCACTAATAATTACTTTCAAATGCATACAATTTATGAGGCAAAAGCCCTCAAATTTCTCATGTCCAAGGATTGTGTGGCTTTGTAACATTTCAATCATGTGTAAATCATTCTCCACAAGCACACGTGGCAGAGAAGTGTTCGATACCATCAACTGCCTGGTCTTTCTCTTCTTCAGAGCCTGACAAAATAAAAAAAAAAAAAAAAATGAGGTGCTAAATATGCTATTATCTCATGGCAATTGTGCTCATGAATGCTGAGCCAGTCAGTAATTCTCAGGCCCCCCGAGATCAGCTATCCTCATTTCCTGAGCTGAGCTGTGGTGCAGGGGCCCACACGGGGCCTGGCATTACCTGCCCGGATGTACACCTGGTGGGCCTGCTGCCGCTGCCGCGCCTTGAGCCGTGAGTACTGCCGCTGCAGGGCGCTGATGTCCGTGGTCATACGCTCCATCAGCATGCTGTTGAAAGCCGCGTGGTACTCACTACGAGAGGAGTTGATGGCCCCCGGGCTCAGCTCTGCAATATTGTTAGATCTCAGACTCTGCTCCCCAACTGGCTCTGCCCCTGCAGGAAGAGACAGAATGACCAGTGGAGGGGACGGGGACTGACTCCATCACAGGCCCGGACAGTGTCTTCACCCCATGAAATTCTAAATCACAAAAAAACAGACACTGGAATTTGTCCAGTGCTTGTTCAGATTTGCTCCTGAAAATATGTCCTCGTTTTCTTATTAACCTTACTGTGGGTGTAGAATGCGGTGTGGGCTCAGCGTTTGACTTTGTTACCTGCTTGTTCAGTCTAGACATGAGGTCAACTGCATCTAGGTACAAGTCACCACTGTGTTCTACGGTTCCCCTAGAAAATTTAACTCCAAATATTTTAAAATAATTTTCATGTTTTCATACAACTGTGTGAGGATATTTAAGGGATTAACGGTTTGTAGAATTCAGACACCCATTAGAAGTTTTTCTTAAGTTAAAAATAGTAACACATCTTACAAAATTAGCAAGACTTCAGACCATCATGTCACTAGAGATGAATGAATCATTTCATTTAACAAATATTTCCTGTCTACTATGGTGTATATTTGATGTTTCTGTTTCTGTGACACCCACAACCAGCAGATGTGTCTCTGAAATAAAATTGAAATTACATCCAAGAAAGAGAATCATCCCCACAGTGGGCACACCCTCACGGACCTCCCCATGGTGGGAGCACCCTCACAGACCTGCCCATGGTGGGAGCACCCTCATGGACATCCCTGCAGTGGGTACACCCTCACAGACGTCCCTGCAGTGGGAGCACCCTCACAGACATCCCTGCAGTGGGAGCACCCTCACAGACATCCCTGCAGTGGGAGCACCCTCACAAACATCCCTGCATTGGGAGCACCCTCACAGACATGCCCATGTTGGGAGCACCCTCAAGAACATCCCTGCGTTGGGAGCACCCTCACGGACATCCCCACAGTGAAAGCACCCTCAGACCTGCCCATGGTGGGAGCACCCTCGTGGACATCCCTGCAGTGGGTACACCCTCACAGACGTCCCCACAGTGGGAGCACCCTCACAGACATCCCTGCAGTGAGAGCACCCTCACAGACATGCCCATGGTGGGAGCACCCTCACGAACATCCCTGCATTGGGAGCACCCTCACAGACATGCCCATGTTGGGAGCACCCTCAAGAACATCCCTGCATTGGGAGCACCCTCACGGACATCCCCACAGTGAGAGCACCCTCACAGACATGCCCATGGTGGGAGCACCCTCATGGACATCCCTGCAGTGGGTACACCCTCACAGACGTCCCCGCAGTGGGAGCACCCTCACAGACATCCCTGCAGTGAGAGCACCCTCACAGACATGCCATGGTGGGAGCACCCTCATGGACATCCCTGCAGTGGGTACACCCTCACAGATGTCCCCGCAGTGGGAGCACCCTCACAGACATTCCTGCAGTGGGAGCACTCTCACAGACATGCCCATGTTGGGAGCACCCTCACAAACATCCCTGTGTTGGGAGCACCCTCACAGACATGTCCATGGTGGGAGCACCCTCATGGACATCCCTGCAGTGGGAGCACCCTCACGGACCTCCCTATAGTGGAAGCACCCTCACAAACCACATAGACCTGGGGGAGGGCAGCAGGCTTCTGAGCACAGCATGTCAACTGATGCAGGAACCAGTGGGAAGGAGGCTGCCGATTCCAGCTACCCTAACACCTGCTGAGAGTATTACTCAAAGGCTGAATGTATCTCATAAATTGACTTCCTTTTCTTACTGAAATCACTTCTCTTGAGAAGAAAATTAAAAGAGAAACTGCTAATTAACACAATATAAACAAGACAGACCAGTGACAAAATTTAGGAGAAAGTGACTATCTCATTCTAGAGCACAGAAATTTAGGAGAAAGTAATCATTCACTCTAGAGCACATAACTGCACAGAAAGAAAAGCAAAGAAACTGCAAAGATGCAGGTTCAGACTTCAGCATCAAGCAGGCATTGACTCCACGACCAGAAGTCACAGGTTGAAATCCCAACAAGACAGGGGTGAACTTAGAATGGGTACAGGCGATTGCACTAATGTACACAGCTATGATTTAACAATAACAATAAAAAAAAGGGGGGGTGGAGAGCGACCCAGAAATCAAGAAGACTGTGGCTGGGCCCAGGTTGTGAGCACCGAGTTAGAAGACGGAGAAGAGCATCCCAGGGATGAACACAGAGCAGCTCGAGCCGCCTGTTACGTGGGGGAAACTCAGAACAAGACAAGGTTTGGGGAAACACTCAAAATCAATTACCCCCACCCCCATAAGAAGAGGCAGGTGCAGCTTCCACCTTCTAAAAGGAACAACAATAAAATAGGAAACACCAGAAGACCTGGATAAAACTCACAGGTGCCTCACCTCCACCTGGCTGTGGTCCACCTTCAGTACTGTGCTGCCCTCATGAACACAGAGAGTGGTCCCCAGACTAGAAGAGCTGCCACCCACAGTGGGAAAGGACGCAGTGGGACAGCCACAAACTGTTCACAGCACTGACGATGCCCTGACCAGGGCACACGCACACACAGGCAGACGCAGGCACACAGACACGCATGCACACACAGACAACACACACAGACACACACAGGCATGTGAATCACTTTTTAAGAGGCATATTACCAAGTAAGGAGGATACCTAGAGGTGAATTATGAGAACAATAAAAGATCTAGCTCTGCCACGAGCTCAATTAAACTCAGAATATTTTAAGCATCCACTCTATGCCAGGCTCTGTGCTAAGGAACAAAGCATATAAATTGAATCAGATGGATGGGAAGCAAAAATCACTATATAGGAAAACAAGGCTGCTGTGGGCCTTGCCTGTAATTTTAGCACTTTGGGAGGCCAAGGTGGGAGGATCACTCAAGCCCAGGAATTCAAGATCAGCCTGGGCAAAACAATAAAACCCTCTCTATATAGAAATTCTTTTTTAAAAATCAGCTGGGGGGACAGCGCCTGTGGCTCAGTGGGTAGGGCACCAGCCCCATATTTCAAGGGTATCAGGTTCAAACCCAGCCCCGGCCAAACTGCAACAAAGAAATAGCCGGGCATTGTGGCGGGCACCTGTAGTCCCAGCTACTCCGGAGGCTGAGGCAAGAGAATCGCCTAAGCCCAGGAGTTGGAGGTTGCTATGAGCTATGACACCACGGAACTCTACAGAGGGTGATAAAGTGAGACTCTGTCTCAAAAAAAAAAAAAAAAAAAAAAAAAAATCAGCTGGGTGTGGCAGTGTCCACCTGCAGTACCAGCTACTGGGGAGGATCATTTGAGCCCAGTAGTTGGAGGTTTCAGTGAGCTCCTATTAGGCCACCAGGACTCTGTCTCAGAAAAAACAAAAAAGATTTTCTATTATGCATATAACATATAATAGAGAGAGATGCTATAAAATGAAAAAGGAACAGAAGATTTTTTAATAAAGACCTTTTTGTTTTTGAGACAAAGTCTCACTGTGTTGCCCTGGATAGAGTGCTGGGGCATCATAGCTCACAGCAACCTCAAACTCTTGGGCTCAAGCGATTCTCTTGCCTCAGCCTCCTGAGTAGCTGGGATTACAGGCGCCCACCACAATGCCCGGCTAGTTTTAGAGACGAGGTCTCACTCTGGCTCAGGCTGGTCTGGAACCCATGAACTCAAGCAATCCACCGCCTTGTTCTCCCAAGTGCTGGGATTACAGGTGTGAGCCATCATGCCCCACCTTGAATAAAGACTCTTAACAGGATAAAGAGTGGAACAAATTTCTGAGGCACCTACAGGCTACAGCACACACCCCTGCCAGAGTAAACCAGCCACGGTAACCTCAACTGCCGGTCGCCTCCTCACCTTTAATCTGCTTCTGGTGTTTCTGCAGCTCGGGGGCCAGGAGCCCACTGAGAGGCCCGAGACAGCCCACGGCACTGGCAGCTGCGTCCTCGTCATCTGGGTTGTTCTCCTCATCACTGTCTCGGACCCTGCCTTGTCGTCTGGGGAAACATCCAAGGAGAAAAAGAAAGATTCAAAGAAAACAGTGGTGTTTTTAAAAATAACACAGTCACGTGGTTTGAATACCATACACACATATATTTCATGAGATGCTCCTCCCATTCCTGCCCAGCTTCTGCCCAGATCTTGTCCACCAACTTCCCACAGGTGACCACTGTTACTTGTTCCCTATATACTCTTCAGTTTCCGTATGTGTAAATAAAAAATTATAGTCTTCCCCCCTTTTACACAAATATTGGCATCTACGCTGCTCTGCACCTTGCTTTTATTCATAGAAGAAATCTTCCCATATTCACACACAGAGCTGCGTTGTCCTTTTTTTTTTTTTTTTTTTGAGACAGAGTCTCACTCTGTTGCTCAGGCTAGGGTGTCACTGAGTCAGCCCAGCTCTCAGCAATTTCACATCCCTGAGCTCAAGGGATCTTCCTGCCTCAGCTTTCCAAGTACCTGGCACTACAGTCACCTGCCACTACACCCAGCTAGTTTTTTTATTCTTAGTAGATATAGGATATTCTGGCGCTCAGGCTGGTCTCAAACTCCTGACTTAAAGGGATACTCCAGCCTCGGCCTCCTAGAGTGCTGGGATTACAGGCGTGAGCCACTGCACCAGCCCAGCTTCCTTGTCCTTTCTTCCAGCTGTCCGGTGCGTGCAGGGTCTGTGTTAGGGCCCTGGCCTGCTGACCATTCGCCCCCGAGGAGTTTACCAGTATTGCACTATTACAAACAACGCTGTAATCGTAGATGACCTTACACATACTGTGCTTTGCACATCTACAGATATACCTGTAGTCTGATTTACAGAGACAGAATGGCTGAGTCAAAAGACTTACACACTGGTCATTTTGGCAAGAATTGCCAAATTGTCTGCTACAAATCCTGTAGTAATTAACCTCTTAATTAACCAACAATACATAAGAGCATCTGTTTTCCTATGGCCCCATCAACAGGGCGTATCATCAAGCTTTTGCATTTTTGCCAATCTAACAAGTGAAAAAAACTTAAATCACAATTTCTAGCAAGTGGCATTTCTCTTAGTGTCGGTGACGTCACCTTTCTGTGAACTCCCGGTTCCCGTGATGTCATCGCTGTTCCACTAAGGGGCCTTTTTCTTATTGATTTCTAGTAATTTTATACGGTATCAGTCCCTCTCTTGTGTGTTATGTTAAAAATATTCTTCCACAAATATTTTTAAGTCTGTTCATGGAGTTTTGGTTTTATTCTGTTTTGGTTTCAGTCATATAGAAAATTATGTTTAAAAGACTTTAATATTTTCCTCTTTTTTTTTTTTGAGGAAGTTATCAAGGCTTTCCCAATTCTAAAGAAATTCTTCCACATTTTCTTCTGCTAATTTTGTTATTCCACTTTTTCTATTGAACATTCCACTTTTTCTACTGAACACATTTCACTGTGTGGAATTTACCCTGACACACGGTATGAGGTTTCTTTCTTTCTTTCTCTCTCCCTCTCTCTTTCTTTCTAAATTAAGTCTCACTGGCCCATCACCATTTACTAATGATGTATCTTTTCATCATTGATTTAATATGCTAATTTTTCTATACACAATTCTTGTACACTTCCTGTCAATTTCTGCCCTTTACTATATCTTAAATCAGCTCATTTTTCTACATGTACATCAGTTCTACACTTTTTAACTACTGAGATTTTTTTTATTTTTTTCTTTTTGAGACAGAGCCTCAAGCTGTCCCCCTGGGTAGAGTGCCGTGGCATCACAGCTCACAGCAAACTCCAACTTCTGGGCTCAAGCGATTCTCCTGCCTAAGCCTCCCAAGTAGCTGGGACTACAGGCACCTGCCACAACACCCGGCTATTTTTTGGTTGTAGCCGTCATTGTTGTTTGGCGGGCCTGGGCTGGATTCAAACCCGCCAGCTCAGGTGTATGTGGCTGGCGCCTTAGCCACAGGTGCTGAGCCAACTACTGAGATTTTTGATGTGTGACATCTTTAAATAAGTTTGGGGTTGCTAAACATCCATTCGGTTTATGTTCCAAACTTCTTTGGAAAGTATACTTAAAAATTTCTCTTGAATTTAAATCAAAACCTTTGGGAAAGAGACATTTAAATTTTAAATACCAAATTACTTTGAACATATAGCAGAGGACTGATAAATATTAATTTATAATAACAAATTAAGGTGTTCTCCCATCATGAAAACAAGGCAAAAACAAGCCTTACCCAGAGACCACAGTGGGTCTAACTGTGGCTGGGAACGGTGTGATGTTGTACGTGTACTTTTCCCTCAGCTCTGCCAGCTGTGGGAAAGGGAACGGGGCCATGGAGTACACGGTCTGGAAAACAAAAGCAAAAATCCTTAGCCACCTCCCCTCGACACTGAGAAAACACAAAGAACTAAGGATGTTTTATGAAGGTGAATTGTGAAAGGGCAGACACTGCTTCTGACATAGCAGGTGGGAAACCACCTCAACAGCTGCTTCAGAGAAAGACAAAAGAACACTGATGCACCCACAGCTCACGGACTGGGGAGGGCAGGTGGGCGGGAGGAGGACAGGTGGGCAGGGGGAGGGCAAGGGAGGACAGATGGGTGGGAGGAGGACAGGTGGGCAGGTGGGCACGGGGTCCACCGGTCGGCCGTGGAGGACAGGTGGGACGGCGACGGCATGAGAGGCAGGGCGGGCGGGGGG
>CAUYPK010166063.1:0-71753 GCA_963574355.1 Loris lydekkerianus | reverse complement strand
CAAAATTTGTGCCGAGTTCGGGTTTTTCGGCACAAATTTTGTGCCGAAAAAACTCAGCTTATACTCGAGTATATACAGTAAGTTGCCCAAAGAGGATATTCTCCCAGCTTCTTCTACCCTCCTTCCCCCATTCTCTCTCTTTTTTTTTCTTTTTTTTTTTTTTATTAATATTAAATCATAGCTGTGTACATTAATGCGATCATGGGGTACCATACTGTTTTATAAACAGTCACACTGGTCAACATAGCCTTCCTGGCATTTTCTTAGTTATTGTGCTAAGACATTTAAATTCTACACTTACTAAGTTTCACATGTACCCTTGTAAGATGCACCGTTCCCCCATTCTCTTGTATGAAGCAAGGAGTGCTGCCTGGAGGAGGCAGGTTGGCCCACAGGCAGGCCTACCTTGGACCGATACCACTCCTCTGCTTCATGCATATTGCTGGATGCTACTGCCTCATACTGCGTGCGGATCTCTCTCAGGGCTGCTGTGAGGTCTGGCTTGGCCACATCCAGCTCCACGTGGACCTGCTGTCGGGCCAGCTGCTCCTGGAGTTCCCGAACCTCCTGGCCAAGGGGAAAGGTAGGGGTCCCAGGGTTCAGAACCCAGGCCACAACTGGCTTCCTCACAGTATCATGCGCCCTCTGCCCACCATGGGCATGGCTCAGGGAAACAGTGCAGGCCTTGTTGGAAGAAGTGGCATGGTTCAGGCTGAAAGAGGCAAGAGGTAGCTTGAGGGTCTTCTCATGCATCCTCCTGGCAGGTTTGGATGGGCAGGAGCCGGGTGCTGAAAATGTGCTGGTGTTGTCATGAGTGAGTGAATGCATCCCTGTGGGGATGTGTGCTGTGGGCCCCCAGGTTCCCTGGAACCATGGATTCTGAATCCAGGGTCTGAGGTCAGGGCTCAGGAGGTTTATTTTTTTATTGTTATTATGAATGGCTTTCATTTTAATAGAGACAGATGGTGGAGGGAATGGAGTCAGAGAGCCTATGCGACCTTAGTGCATTCTTTAACTTCTCTGGGCCTAAGTGTCTTCCTCTGTGAAAAGGAGCTCAGCACTGAAAGGATTCCTATCTCACAGGGCTGTGAGGCAGCAAGGCCTATGTACTTATTAGTGAAACGGAGTGTGTGTCTCCATGCATTTCACCAGGGTTAGGAATGCTCTCTTATTTCTCTCTCTCTCCCTTTTTCTTTCTCTCTGCCAGTCTGCCAATCAGTTTCACTCCTTCTCTCTAAGTATCTCCCTCAGTCTCAGTCTCTCTGTCTCTCAGTTGTAAGCTGAGCTTTCCTCCCTCTGCCCTGGCCTCACCTCCTCATGGATCTTCCTCAAGAACTGGATCTCCTCCTCCAGTGATTCAATCTTCCTCTCCAGATCCAGACGGGCCAGGGTGGCTTCATCTGCCTCCTGCAGTGGGGAGGAGGCAAAGGGCCACTCTGATCCCAGACTCCTCCTCCCCACTCCCCAGCCTTGTTCTACTCCTCCTTCTGGGGCACCGTGGGGGAGCAGCACATTGCTCTGTAGGGCTGAACTTGGGGGCTGTTTGAGTGGGCTGCCACCAACACTTTCCCCTGCCCCTGCCCTCTACCTCTCTTACCTGTCTAAAGGCAACCAGGTTGTTCTCTGCCTCCAGCCTCAGGTTGGTTTCATCCTGGAGCCTGGGGTGGGAGGACATATTCCTAGGTCCAGGCTCTTCTGAGGACACTTGAATCCCTGCCCCACTATCCCTGGAGATGGCTGTCACAGAGATTTCCCCCACCCACAGGACCAGTAGAACAGCAGGAGGGGTGAGGGTTCAGGGGGGCCCTAGATAGAGGCCTTCGCTGGGAGGATGAGCAGGCAAAGGCTTTTGCTTTAACTCATTACTCAGGTGCCTTATCAGGACTGGTGCACCTGCTCCTGCTCACACAGGCACATCCACCGACACACATTCCCTGCTGCACATTGAGGCACACACGTGCCCTGCCAGCTCAGCAAAGCACCATGCACTCGTCTCCGACCCAGGTAACTACCTTTGAAATGGATTTTATTATGATCCCCACTATTATGCAAATCAAAATGACTCTGTTGGGGTCATAAGCTGGTGACAGGCAGTCAGTCACCTGTGTTCTGCACCCAGGCCTGCCTGTGCTTTCTGTTACTTCCTTTACCCCAGAGTCCAGTCTGCCTCATGGAGACCAGCCTGCTCCACTTCTGACTCCCCCTTTATATAGGTCCAGGTTCAGAGTAGCTGAGCCCCTTGCACACAGTCACAGGCTGCCCACAGTCTCAGGGCCCAGCTATGAAAGAAAACAAGGCCATGCCTGCTGGGGTCCTGACTGTTCCTCACAGCTTTCCCCAATGGGGAGGTGTTGAGAGGACATTAACTCCCTGTCAGAAAGTGCCTTGGTCATATCCCCAAGGCCCTATACCCCTTTCTGGTCCCTTCCCTCATGCTGGGGAACAAGGAGAGCTCCCCAAGGTGAGGAGACCCAGGGAGTAGGGAGGCAGAGCCCCTGTCTGAGCTTCTGCAGGCCTGAAGGCACTCCCTCTCAGGGGTTCGGTCTTCTCTGCTCGCAAGGACCTTTCCCCCTCCTCACTTCTGCCTCAGGGTGCCCAGGTCCTGTGCCAGGTTGTCCCTTTCGACCTCCAGCCGGGCGCTGTTGGCGGTGAGTTGATCTAGCCGCAGCCGGAGCTCACGCAGCTCGGCCTGGTAGACGTCAGCCAGCTTGGTGGGCTCCTTAGACCGGAGCTGGTTCAGTTCAGCAGCCAGTGCCTTGTTTTGCTGTTCTAGGAAGCGAACCTTCTCGATGTAGCTGGCAAAGCGGTCATTGAGCTCCATCATCTCTGCTCTCTCACTGGCCCGGGTCTCCTTGAAGCCAGCATTGAGTGCCCCGGCCAGGGAGAAGTCCACCCGGGCCGGGAGTGGAGGGGGCATTCGAGCCAGGGAGTGGCGGGTGCCAGCACCCAGGCGGCGGCCAGGAGTCAGACTCCCCACCACCATCTCCGCAGAGGAGGAGAGGTAGGAGCGACGAGCAGTGGAGGTGAAGCGTCTCCTTTCCATCCTGCCTTGGCTCTGCTCACTATCCTGGGATGTGAGGGCTTTATGGAGGGGTGGGTAGGACTGGTACCGCCCAGCTGCCCCTGGTAACACCCTCTGGCATAGCCTGAGGGGGTGGGATTGGGCCACAGCCCAGCCTTGGGGAGAGTGCCTCTCACCCCATTGAGGTCATTGTGCCCAGAGGGAAGGCTTTCTGGGCATGCCAGCCCCTGCCTGAGGAGGGGAGTGCCTGGGGCCTGATGCTGGGTCTGAGGTCCTGACCACTGATCAAACAGGCCCTCACCCTAGGAAGCTGGGTAAAGAAAGGGTTGGCTGGACATACATATGTACAATTATAATGAAGCAATTAAAAATTAAAAAGGAAACAACAAAGGACAGAAGGAAGAGCTGGATCAGATGACCCCTGACCTGCCTTCC
Source organism: Loris lydekkerianus (assembly GCA_963574355.1). Taxonomy (NCBI): domain Eukaryota; kingdom Metazoa; phylum Chordata; class Mammalia; order Primates; family Lorisidae; genus Loris; species Loris lydekkerianus. The sequence goes on along the minus strand of CAUYPK010166063.1, from coordinate 68,296 downwards.
AACTCCTAGATTTTCCTGCCCAGGACTCTTTCACTCAGCACCCCTCTTGTAAGTGCCTGCTAGATGCTGGGGATTTGGTGAGACAAACCTGTTCCTTATCCTCAAGAAACAGCCTATGTTATAGTTTCCTACTGAGAGTCCCATTCCCAGCAGATTGCTGGAGCCTTTGCTCTGAACATACATATCCCACATTCCTGCTTTCTGGTTCCCTGGAGTTCTGGGGTTGGAGGCTGAGACTGGACACCAGCGCTTTGTCTGAGGGTTGAACACAGCCTCTAGCTAGCAGTGGATGGAGGGCAGAGGACTGTGAAGGCCCTAATATGTCAAGAGGGGCAGACACTCTCCGAGCCTCTCCCTGGGCTGCTCTTTAGCTCTTTGTCTGCCCCACCACGACACCCTCCCTTGCCTGGCTTCTCTGAACCCCCTCCTGGAGCCCAGGCCCTGACAGCTCCACAAAGCAGTTACGAATGAGCTGGCTATGCTAGCTGGAATCTCTATTCCTCCAACACTGTTTCCCTGGCCACCTACTCCTCATTCTCCCACTGGAGATTTATCTCCTTTGAGTTCCCACACATCAGCCTGAGAAGATGAGAAAGTACCGTGGGGTGGGTGGGCTTGGGAACCTATGAGCCATGGCATCTGGGAGCCTGGGGCCTGGACCCTGTTGTCCCTTGACACAGGTCCATCTATTTCCTGCACTCTGGTACCACAGGGTCAGAGCCCTACCCAGGCCCCTCACTCATCTGAGTCTGCCAACTTTGGAGAAGAGACAGCCCTCTTCTCCCCCCTATCTCTCTGCCACCCACTGCCCATGCCTGGGCTTCAGATCCCTTTCCTCCTCGGGCACTTGCTGAATAGAGCCTTGTTCTCCACTGCCGGTGAGGGCGCCACACAGCAAGGGCAGCCCCCAGCAGGCGATGCTGCTTTTATCCCAAGATGCCAAGCTGTCCGGCAGGGGTGCAGTACAAGCCCCCTGCTCAATGGGTTTCTCGGAAGGCATCTGAGGGGGGCTGGGGTGCAGCGGGAAGCAGGCAGTATGCCCACCTCTGACCATTGTGTCTGTGCCAAGGTGAGTCAGCCAGTGGGCACGAGGAGAAGGCCCTGAGGGGCAGGCAGCCAGCATTACCAGGTCTGCAAACAAAGCTTCTTGCTCACCCCTCCTCAGCTGTGAGCCAACTCAGGCCCCTGAGCCCTGGGGAGCAACAGTTTCCACTTCACAGCAAGGGCTGTTCTCCATTTGGGCATGGCATACACTGCCTGCTGAGGTTTCCCCCATGAGTCCCAGTGTGGCAGGGGTAGGGGGCTGTGAGAGCCTCTGAGGCTCTAGCCATATTTAACCCTGTGCCTGAACATCTTGAAGAAGGGGTGCCCAGTGATCTTTGATCCTTCTGTCAGTTGAGGATCTGGGAACAGACAGGGGGCTTTTAAGGAAGAGCAATACTGGAGATGAGCTGGGCATGATGGCTCACGCCTGTAATCTTAGCAGTCTGGGAGGCCAAGGTGGGTAGATCCCTTAAGTGAAGTCTCCCAGCCTTCAGCCCCTCAGCCATTCCCCCTGGGCCCCTGTTACAAGCCCAGGTTCCATCTTTAATTCCTGCCTCCCCCTCAGACCCATCCCCACCCTCAACCTTTAACAGTCAAAAGGTGTCAGTAGGCTAGGCCAATGGCTCACTCCTATAATCCTAGCACTCTGGGAGGGATTGCTTGAGCTTGGGGGTTTGAGACCAGCCTGAGCAAGAGCAAGACCCCCTCCCTAAAAAAAAAAAAAAAAACAGCGAGGTATTGTTGTGAGCTCCTGTAGTCCCAGCTACTTGGGAGGCTGTGATAAGAGAATCACTTGAGCCCAAGAGTTTGAGATTGCTTTGAGCTATGACACCATAGTACTTAACCCAGGGCGACAGAGTGAGACTCTGTCTCAAAGGAAAAAAAAAAAACAAAAAAACCACAAAACAAAAAAACACAAAAGTTGTCAGCACAGAAAACCAGAGGCAGACGTGCTCACGGTTGTTTGCCAAACTTTTGTTATTTTTTAAATTATGCATTTGTTGTAGAAAAATCAGAAAATACAGATAAGCAATATAACAAAAATTAATTAGCCATAATTTTACCACCTGGAGATAGACACTACCAGATTTTTTCCACACATATAAACTTGATTTTTTCAAAGTGCATGCATGCTGTACAAATTATTTTGCAATTTGCTTTTCTCACTCAACAATATGTTGTGAACATCTTTCCATATCAATAAATATTTATCTACATCATTATTTTAACAGCTGCATGGTTTCCTGCTATATGCATTCATTTAGCCAAGCCCTATCTCTGGACAGTATGATCTCTGTTTCTCTCTTTCTGTTCTAAACCACTCTCTGATTCACATCTGCCCTAGACAGACACAGCCAAAAGAGACAGGAAAACCCTCAGCCCTCGCAGCCTCTTCCCCTCCTCCTAGCATGGCTCAGTCCCCATTTTCTGAGGGCCTCCTCCCCTGCTTCCCCAAGTAGAAGACCCCAACATACAAAGCCTAAGGACAAACCTTAGGCTGCTTACATGGAAGGATGCTGCTGGCACAGAGTGGGGTGACCAGACACCCCTTAAAGGCACCTAAAGCCAAGCCATACCTTGCTTCAAGCTGAAATGGGGGACAAGATGACCTCCTATGTCCCTCCCTTGCATCAGAATCTGATAACCTTCTGCCTACAGAGCAAAGCCCAAATGCCTCTATTGAGGACAGATCAAACCTACATTGGGCCTCAACTGCCACATAAGATGCTTGTTGTTTGTCAAATCCACCAGCCTCCGCTGCCTACTGCTCCACTTGTGCCACTTGCCCTTGCCCTGTGCCGAGGACAGCATGGTGGTCACCAAACTGGGTTGGACAAAGAGAGGATGAGTCTCTCTGGCTGACCCTGGTGACCACCAGTTCTGTCTATCCGAACCCCATGCCTGAGGATGGGAACTGAGCCCAGTGGCCACTAGATGGCAGTGCTCAGCTGCCCAGGTTCCAGTGGCCACCAGCCACAGCTGCTCAGGGAAAGGGGGAAAAGCAGATATCATTGAGGTAGGGTAAGTGGGTTCTCTAGAACTCAGGTTTGTATCACCCAGAGGCATTGCCCCTTTATTCCCTAGACTTGCCTCTGATTGCTATGCAGTCCCCTCCAGGAGAGAGAGCAAAGCCTTGGCCACAAGTAGTTGTGAAGTCTTGATGACTTCAGGAAACTTCCCTGAATCTCCATTTTCATTTCTATAAAAATGAGGACTCACGGTACCTATTCCCAAACAAGGTAGTTGTGAGGATAATATCATCAAAAGCTGAACACAGCAGGTGCTTGACAAATCACAGCACACCTACCAGGTACCTTACCTGTCTACATGTTAGCACATCTGTGATGGAGGTGGCCCAGAGGGGTGGGAGCTGGGTCTTCTGGGGGGGGGGGGTGTTGTGATGTCTTACTGACTCCACCAGGAGTAGGTGGGGACCCCCCTCAAGGGCAGTTACCTGGACAGGAGGAAAGGGCTGCAGCTAGTGAAGGGAGAGTGGGAGTCAGCATCATTTACCCCCAGACCAGCTCTTGCAGAGGATATGTGCAAGTTATCTTTGCCCTGGATTCTCACTTGAGTACAAGCTGTTTCCCAACCTGCTTGTTTGCTTCCCTGACCCCATGGGCTCTGTTTCCTCTATCCCTTTCCTTCCCCACCCCCAGGCTTGAGCCCATGGTCTATGCAGGGTGAGAAGCTCTTGAGGAGTCCATGCCTCCTGTGGGTGTGGGTCTCAGCTAAGGCTTCCTGAGGAGAGGACCATGATGGAGACTTTCTTATATTCAGACCAATGTCTTTCCATAACTGGGGTCTCTCTAAGGCAGGGGTCCTCAAAACTTTTTAAACGGGCCAGTTCACTGTCCCTCAGACCGTTGGGGGGCCGGACTATAGTTTAAAAAAAAACAAAACTATGAACAAATTTCTGTGCACACCGCACATATCTTACTTTGAAGTAAAAAAACAAACCAGGAACAAATACAATCACACCACTGCATGTGGCCTGCAGGCTGCAGTTTGAGGACCCCTGCAAGGACAGGGCTGCTCCCTAAGACTCACCCACAGGACAGGAGCCATCCCTTCACCCTGGATGGGAGCTCCCTAATGTGAGAACCCACAGTTCTCTGTTAGATGGATATTCCTGGAGAGCAGGGGCTGTCTACCTGTTCATTTGGACAGGGCGCCTCAGGGAAGGGACCATTCCTTCTCCCCATTCTTAAGTCTGTGTCCAGACGGGCTCTGCTGGCTGGGGACTGACTTCTGTGGCTGTGGTATAGTTCTTGGCTGCACTCCCAGACCCTTCCCCTTGCCTGGACCCTCTCACTTGCTGTTGGTGGCATCAGCTCACTCCCGTTCACAGTTCCCAGGGGGCCTGCCTTGGGCTTAACAAAGTCCCTTTCTCCCTCACTTCTCCCCAGCCCAGCCAGGCCAGCTCCAGTCTGCCCCCTCCCTATACCTTCTAGCCTCTAACCCTGAGATCAGCTTTTTAATTGCTTTCCCAGATCCGCTCTGCTTCCTACTCCTCTCCATCTCCTTGCCTGATTGGGTCCCTCTGGAGGGTGGAGGGTGAAAGGCAGGCAAGGCGGGAGACCATATGTGGCCCTGGTGGGAGGAGAGGGCTGGTGGCTGGCCTGTTATTTCCGATCCAGCAGTCCTCCCACAGAAAGGATGAGAATGGGGGCAGAGGGGTCTGCAGGTGAGCTGGGGGAACCCTTGGAGTGAGCTAGAAAATATATCCACAGTCTCCAGAAACTTGGGATGACTCTCCTTTCCCTACAACCTTCATCTCAAGCCCTCCTGGATCCCTCTTTATAAAAGAACCATAGAGGAAGGGAAGACAACCAGAAACACCCACCCCACCCCCCCAACATAGCCAAAGGGACATTCCTGGGGAAATCTGGAAGCTTGAGTCAGGACTCCGGAGTTAGTAACTGCCAGGGAGGCTCCCTAGGTGGTAAGGAACTCTGTTAGGGGGCTATGCTGATGGCTGTGGGTATGAGGGGCCCCAAAGAGAAGATCCAGTGCCCTATCCTTGGCAGGTACCAACATCGATGGAGGTTTTGGCTTACATTTAAGTGAGAGGGATAGGTGCCATCCTGCATGTAGGGACCATGTCCTGTTCTCTTGTGTTTTCAGCCCTTGGTACTGACCCTAGTTCTGTGAACTGGGCAGAAATTTGTATTCCTGGGTGCAGGTCCAGGTATGAGCTATGGGGACTGAAGCAAGAAAGTGGGTGACCAGAGTTTGGGAAGACAGGACTTCTGAAGTGAAGTGAGGGGTTCTGCCCAGGCCTTCAAGGTGGACGAGACAGGGCAAGGCAGTGAGAGGGAGTATTAATTAGACCAGGCTGGGCCTGCAGTGGACAGGGCAGCAGCCATTGATCGCGATGTCTTGTGGCCGACTCTCTTCATGTAAGAACAATCCAATCTCAGAGTCTTACCCCCACCCACAAAGGTCAGCTGGGAGCTGGCTGTCAGCTCACTGTCCCCCTGAGCCTTGCAAGCTCCCTGCAGAGCTTGGAGCAGCTAGGCTGCCTGTCCGTGTGGGACACCACAAAGCGTGAACACTCTCAGCCTGACCTCCTGTGATTGAGGGCAGGAGCCACATGTGCTTAACTCCATCGGCACAGAGTCTTTGTGCATTTAATGGGTCACCCGAGAGCACATTTCGCACCGCAGAGCCACAAATGTTTGCTGAGGAAGTGGCTGGCTGCAGAACATCCTTGTCAAGAGTGACCTCTTCCACTTGCAAGCTGCCCCCAGTCCAAGCAAGTTCTACCTCACGCAGTGGACTCTATCATGTGAAGGTTGCCCTTCTGCCTCTAGTTACCAGCTGGCTTGCCCTATGCCAGCTGCCTCTGTACTTACAGGGGTGACGGTGATGATGAAATGAGATAATATATGTGAGGGCCCCAGGAAATAGGGGAGCTTATTCAATTTGAATTCAACCAACATTCAGCAAGGCCTCCTGAGGTCAAGGCACCATGCCAGGCTGCTGGGGGCTACAGATGACGTGAAGCTGCTGACTACTTCTGTGGAAATCATGGTACACAGGCAGGGGAAACTCATTAGGACTAATTGGAGAGGAGGGAACCCCAGGCACAGGAAAAGAAATGGTATCTGTTCACTTCCAAAAGGAAGCAGTTCGGTGTAATGCAACGAACCAGACCCTAGATCCTGAACACTTGGGGTCTAACTCTAGGTAAGTTTTCCCATCTTTTCCTTATTACCTACCTCATAAGGTCATAAAGCTTTGTGAAGAGACCTGGCAGCCAGTAGGAACAGAGAGACTCTTAGGAATAGATGGAGTTGTAGAGTTAAATCAGGGCTTAGCTTCAGGCGCTGAGGAACAGAGACTCTCAGGACTTAGCTTCCTTGCTGAGGAACAGAGACTCTTAGGGGTAGATGGAGCTATAGAGTTAAATCAGGGCTTAGCTTCAGGCGCAGGGCTGCTAGTGGGAATTACTTTATATACTTGTGGAGGGGCTCACTGGGTCAAGGGGGAGGAAGCTGCTCCCCCCAAACAGCTAGGACTCATCTCGAATTTGCACTGTTATTTATACATTACTCACAATGTGCTAAATACCTTTAAAATGTTTGTTTTCAGAATCAGGTTAAACACAGACTCCTGTAATTTTGTTTACATTATTAATTTGTTCAACCACCCATGTCTTCATGGAGAGAACCGAAGTAAATGTGTGTTGAACTGTCAAACTGTTAAACAGTTCAAATGAGTGGAGATGAAAGTCACAATCCAGGTGGTGGGGGTGAGGGTAGGGGCAGACTGCACGGCTCACACTGGTGTGGACTTAGCTTAGATCCTCATCTAAGACCTGGGGAACACTGAAAATGCTCTCCCTGACAGGACTCCTAGCCACCCACCCACAAGGCTGCAGAAGGACAGAATAGACCCGCAGATGTAATTGCTTCTAAACTTGCTGAGGAACATAGACTCTTAGGGGTAGATGGAGCTGTAGAGTTAAATCAGGGCTTAGCTTCAGGCACAGGGCTGCTAGTGGGAATTACTTTATATACTCACAAGTTTCTCAAGTTTTTTTTTTTTTTTCTTGCAGTTTTTGGCCAGGGCCAGGCTTGAACCCGCCCGGTACATGGGGCTGGCACCCCACTCCTTGAGCCACAGGCACCGCCCGTTTCTCAAAATTTTTTTTTTTTTTTTTTGAGACAAAGTCTTACTACGTTACCCTGGGTAGAGGGCGGTGGCATCATAGCTCACAGCAACCTCAGACTCTTGGGCTCAAGCGATTCTCTTGCCTCAGCCTCCCAAATAGCTGGGACTACAGGCACCCGCCACAAGGCCTGGCTATTTTTAGAGAGGAAGTGTCTTTCTGGTTCAGGCTGGTCTCGAACCTATGAGCTCAGGCGATCCACCTGTCTCAGCCTCCCAGAGTGCTAGGATTATAGGTGTGAGCCACCACGCCTGGCATCAATTTTTTTTTTTTTTTTTTTGAGACAGAGTCTTACTCTTTCATCCTGGGTAGAGTGTCATAGCATCATAGCTATGATGGTTATCAAAGTAAGCTCAAACTCTTGGGCTCAAGAGACCCTCTTGCCTCAGCCTTCCAAGTAGCTGGCACTATAGGCACCCACCAAATGCCTGGCTACTTTTTTTTTCTATTTTTAGTAGAGACGGGGTGTCATTCTTGCTCAGGTTAGTCTTGAACTCCTGAGCTCAGGCGATCCACCCTCCTCAGCTTCCCAGAGTGCTGGGATTACAAGTGTGAGCCACCAGGCCTAGCCATTTCTTGAGGTCTTGAAGAGTGGCAAGGTGAGAAAGGAAAGGTGTTGCTGTCCTACCTAGGTGTACAGAGAAACACTCACCAAGGATGGAGATGGTTTATTATTATTACAAAAAAATATATCTACATCTACATGTATATTTATATATATGCATATGTGCAGAAATAAAGGATCAGAGGTTATAAACTTAAGTATTACTAGCATTTATATCTAGGTAGTAACATTACGCTTAATAGCCCTTTCCTTTTTATATTTCCTTTTACACTGAATATGCATCCTGTCCCCAACAGGGTAAAAGCACTAAGGGGTCTTCATTTGGAAATCAAGGCATCATCCCCAGGACTACGGCCAGAGACTGGGAGGAGTAGGGAGATGCCTTTCTGGGAGAAACCTGGAAGAATGAAGCTGGGGCTTCCCCAATCCCATCCTTCTCCTCCACTGCCTGGGGGCCATCAATGTGTAGGGCTCTGTGTTAGACATAAGCCAGGAAGAGAGTCCAAAAGAGCTCCCTGCATGCTTGGAGGGCATCATAAATGAGGGGGAGACATGATAACACCTTTAAAATAGCAATGTGTTAACACTTACAAATGAAAGTGTACCTGCTGAGAAGCTGAGCGTGATAAGAGATTAATAAAGAGTAGTGGAATGAGTGGTTGGAGGAGGGGTGTTAATAAAGGAAAGATGTGTGAGTGTTAACTGCTCAGAGGTAAAGAAGGCAGGTCAGGGCTCCCTGTTATAGGTGGCTCCAGGGACCAAGTGGGGGTGGCCTGCCTACAGGGGCTGGTGGGTCAGGATACATTGGTGGTCACACACCCTGGTGGTCATGACACCTACAGTGCTCTCCCAACCCCAGTGAGTTCCTTCCTGCTCCTCCTATCCCCAGTGCGGAGGGGACTCACTGGCAGCTCTCCAGGCCAGGTGGATGGGGGAGCTGCAGGGAGGAAGGAGCAAAGTGAGGCTCTGTCTCATTGTCCCCCTCATCCCAGCCTACCACCCACCTCTCTCATCAGTGTCCCCAGGATGCTTAGCAGCATCCCAGGCCCTTCTGTCACCCACGTCTCAGGCCACTCTATCCTTTCCTACTTCTTGTCTTCATCTGCCACCATGGCCTAGGCCATCCCTGTTTCCAATGCTGGTTACCTGGAATTGTGGGGGGGTCAGCTGGCCTCTTCAAGGTGCTGCTGGGGAGGCGGGCGATGCGGCTATGGCCCCGGGAGACTGAGGAACTGAGGGAAGGAGGGGAAGGAAGGTAGGAGGTTAGCTGTGGGATGTGGGGTTATGTGCTGGGGATGGGAGTAGGTGCTAGACACAGCCTTGAGAGCAGGGGTGGCTGAACACAAGTAGGAGCTTCCCCAATCTGAGGGCAGGACAGACTGGCAGGAGAAGAAGCTCGTAGGATTTGGGACATGGGAGGGGAGGAGTGGTGATGGGGTAGGCAGTCCACAGGATTAACCAATGAATCCTGAACATCTCCCTTGAGGACAGAGGGCCTCTGGCCCCCTTCAGTTCTAGGGTGATCCCAGAATAACAAGGTCCAAGAAAACCTCAGTCAGAAAACTAGTTGCTGGCCCTGCTCACAGAGCTCAGCTGCTGCTCCAGCGGGGGTCTAGAGGCATACTGGGGGCATAGAGCTGGCCCAGGTGTCCACTGCTCTGGTAAGAGTTCTTTCTCTGGACACCTCCCAAACCTCACCTCACAATACGCCTCTTCTTATAGGCTGAAGTCCCAGGCAGGGAAGATGTTGGCTTGGGGCCCTTCATGGTGAACAGCACAGGTCCACTGGGGAGAGAGGAAGAATAAGGGAGGCAGATTGGCAGGGAACCAGAAATGGTGCCAGTTACTTCTTCCCTCCAACCCCTAATGAGGGGAAGAGGGAGGTGGTTGGATGAGATGACCTCTGAGGTTTCCTCCTACTACAAGATGGACTCCTTTCCCTGCCTCACTTGGCCCAGGCTGACAACTAAGTGACAGGCCTGCTCTGGGAGGACATCCAGATGTCAGTTTCTGGCGCGTTCAGGGAACCAGAGTTCAAACAATTTCACCCTTCCACCTGCCTGGCTCTGAGCTTGTTACTGAGAACTGCTTTGTGGGCTATGGCAGGAACGGGGTGGGCAGCTGCTAGCCTCTGTCTCACAAATCCAGGTCAGTCTGCCACTCGTTCTTGGCCTTGAACTGTCCTGAGCTGGCTGCTGTTCCCCTACCCTGCTATGTGGGTGGAAGGTGAGGGTGAGAGCTTCATCTTCTCACTGGGAAAAACTGAATAAAGTTTTCTGAGGACCACCTCTCCTATTCCAAATGCTGGGCTAGAGAGCAAAATCTGGGGATGGGAGTGGCAGGAATAGATATTTCCCAGTGGAACACTGAACTCAAGGCCAGAGGGCCCATGCAAGGCAGAGGAGCAGAGGCTCCTCTCACTCAATCCTGCTCCCTGCTGACTCTTCCCAAGCTGGGGTCCCATTAGCTACCCATGAGTGTGCTGTATGCCACCACAGAGCTGGTGGCTTTGCAGCATGGAGTCCCAAGACATAGCCCTTCCTCCCTAGCAATTGTATATCCTGCTCTCCTGGGCCTGAAGGAAGCTGATCATGACCAAAGGGAAACAGCAAATATCCAGTCCAGGAGTCAGGCTGTCCTCCACTCTCCTTGACAGCATCACTGTCCCTTGATGGCCACTGACCCCCTGTTGGGAGGGGTAGGAACGAGGCTAGAAAAAAGACCCACCTGAGCATGAAGGGCTGGTCCAGCTTGTTCCGCTCCTGGGGTACTGTCTCCCACCCAATGCCTTCAAGGAAACTGAGCTTTGAGGGTGTCTCCTCAGAGAGATCAAAGGTGGCATTGAGATCCCCAGTGGGCAGAGCCAGAGGGGTAGAACAGTTCTGCATGGCAGATGGGCCCAGAGGCACCCGGCTTTTGATGACTGTGGCTGGGCATACACGAGAGGAATGGCAAGGGGAGGAGGCCCTTCCCCTTTGGGGGGTGCTGGGCCCAAATGAAGGCTGGGTGGCCTCAGGTAGAGATCCTCTCTTTAGGCAGGGCAGGAAGGACTGGTGCTGGCACTTAGTTCTCTGCTTTGGGGCTGGGGGACTGTCTGGTTCCGAGGGGCTGGGTCTCCTCCTCCTCCTCTTCTCTGTGGGCCATCGGGATGCCTGGGCTGGGGTGCACTCAGGCCCAGGTAGAATCCCCAGAGTGTGCATGGGGCCCCTCAGTCGCCTTGCCATGGTCCGGGTCATGGGGCCAGAGTACCTTGGAGACTCTGAGCAGAGAGAAGGAAGCATTGAAGTAGATCAGGGACTGGCCAGAAGGATGCCAAGTTTGTAGAACTTGAGGAGCCACTAATTCCTTGAGTGTCTGGGGGCTTCTCTGTGTACAGAAGCCCACAGTCCCAAGAGTCTAGATTCCTAACATAGTGAAACAAGCAACTCTGCCCCAGTCAGGCCTTGGAGGCAGCATCAAAAGACAGGGTAGAACAGGGTGCGACTCACTTGACTCTGAACACAGCTCCTGAGCAAAAGGTGTCCCTCCTGTCAGCCCAGGAGGCCTGGAGGCCTCTGCCCCAGGTTCAAGTTTTTCCTGTTGCACCAGCTGCTGCAGGGTCTCAAACTCTGTGATCATATCAGGTGTCAGGAGGTTGGCTGCTTGGAGCAGGGAGTATTGCCGCTGGGCTAGGCGCAGCACCTTCAGAGTCAACCTGGAACAGAGGGAAGGAGACCTCCCACTCAGACACAGCCTAACCCAGATCTGTGCTGCTGTGTATCTGTCCCAACCACTCCAGATGTGGTTGAGGAACATAGTTGGGTGGTGTCCTGGCTTCCTCCTGCCTTGCCCCCAGACTGGCTGGCCAGCATCACTACCTTCCCAGCCTGGGCTTCTGCTCTGCCCTACCCTTGCTGAAGACCAAGGCTGGTCAAGATGGCCACAGGTAATTGTGGGAGGTGTCATCATTATACATGCCCCATGACATTGACCTGGGAAGTAGGGAAAGGGCACTAAGTGGCGTTGGCCTCGGAAGGGCTGAGTTTCTGCTTAGCTCTGCCACTTAATAGTGTTGTGATCATAATTTACAATAGAGGCAATGCAAAGTAGCAGTTAAGAACCCAGCTCAAGCTGGGTGTGGAGGCTCACACTGGGTATGGTGGCTCACGCCTGTAATCTTAGCACCCTGGGAGGGCGAGGTGTGAGGATCACTGGAGGCTCAGGAGTTTGAAACCAGCATGACCAAGAGCAAGACCCCATCTCTACTAAAAATAGAAAAATTAGTCCAATATCATGGTGGGCACTTATAGTCCCAGCTACTTGGGAGGTTGAGGCAGGTGGATCACTTGAACCCAGGAGTTTGAGGTTGCTGTGAGCTAGGCTAATGCCATAGCACTCAGCGTGGGCAATGGAGTGAGACTTGCTCAAGTCAGACTGCGAGCTTCCTGCTCGAATCCTGGCTCCAGCATCTCTCTGCTATGTGATCTTGGATGCATTGGTTAACCTCAGTCTCACCCTTAAAAACATATCTCTGTTAGAAAGATTAAATAAGTTATCTTACATACAAAATGTTTAAAGGACACTTGGCATGTTATAAGCACGATAAGTTTGGCTAGCTATTGTTTTCTGCAAAGTAATACCATCTACGTTGTTAGGATAAGAGGGAATCAAATAAGATAGGCTATGTTCATCTTGGTTCTGAGAAGATCCTCAAAAATGCATCCAGTCTGTGCTTTCTATTTAATGGCTGGGATCCTGGAAAAGTATTTGTGAATTAACACATATTTCACATGCACTGGGGGGCTATTTAAAGGAAATTATGAGGGTAATGTGATTACCGATGCTGTAAATTTAGATTCTAATAAAGCAATTTTTTTTTTCTGTAAGGCACACACCTATGATAAAAGAACAAACACAATTATCTCGGTGGGGATTATTCATGGAAAATGATTTAGCCTCAGGTAGCTCTACCTGGCTGGACATCTCTGAACCCCCTCCACTGCCCTCAGTCAGTGTGTGCTCCGGGAACACAAACTCATTTTATAAAGCAGCCTCAAGGCCTTTTTGAAAGGCAGGATATAAATTAAAAAAGACACAGCAGACTCATTCTATATCTGCCTGAGACAAGCATTATATAAGGAAGATTAGACTATGGAGAAGAGTTGAGAGTTCAGGGGAAATGCATTGTCTTCATCCTTCCGGCCCTGTGACCCTGAGTAGAGGTCTCAGTACCACATCTCACATGTCAGATGGACACTTGGTTTAAATCAGGGCTTTTCAAATTAGGTTTCAAAAACCCATGAGACAGAGCAACCCTGTTTTGTCTGTTCTACACATTAGACTTCAGCATGAGATTTCATGGACTTTGCAGTTAAAAAACATTCTGGAAAACCACTGAACTGGAAAATCTAAGATCTACCCAGTGCCCTGATGGCCCAAGATTCTAAATTCTAAAGTCAAAGAGAGATTATTTTCAATTATCTGGCACATAGGGTGTTTCCAAATATGGGAATAATTTAGAATGCCCTGCAACCCCTGTCATTAGGGGTCTTCTGTCACATTTTATTAGTGGTTTATCCTTGAAAAGTCATCCCCGGTAGGGAAGGGGAAACTGTGGCCTCAGGGCCACATGTGACCTTCTGGATCCTTGAGTGTGCCTTTTGACTGAATCCAAATTTTACAGAACAAATCCTTTTATTAAAAGGGGTGCAGCAGAGAAAGATGAAGCTTTTCTTGCCTCCTTTGATGCTTAAAAAAGAACAATCTTGAAATCAGAAGGCCAAAGGTTAGCTGATAGTAGTGCACACATGTAATCCTAGCACTCTGGGAGGCCAAGGCAGAGGTGTGCTTGAGCTCAGGAGTACGAGACCAGCCTGAGCAAGAGTGAGACCCTATCTCTGCAAAAAATAGAAAAATTAGCTGGATGTTCTGGACACTATTGCAATTCCAGATACCGGGGAGGCTAAGGCAGGAGGATAGCGTGAGCCCAGAAGTTTGAGTGTGCAGTGGGCTATGATGACGCCATTGCATTCTAGCCAGGGAGATGGAATGAGACTCTGTCTCAAATAAAAAAAAGGCCACAGGTTCCCTGCCCCTGCAAGGGCTGATTACCAAATCACAGCCAAGGTCGAAGCTACTTGTCAGAGACCACAAAACCAGAACAAAGCAGAAATGAGGACCTTGGTGTCCTTTCTCCTCATGACGAGGGAGACCAAGCAGAGAGACCCTGATTCATCAGTGGTTGTTTGTGGTTGTCCCTGGAATCTGGGGGGACATACCACCAGTACATCCTTGCCTCTCCAGGGTCCCCAGAGTCGGCAGCAGGAGACAGATAATGAGCCGCCAATTATTCAAGCTGCAGCATTTTTGCTGAGTCGGGAACAGACACTCCCCAACAAGAAATAAAATTAAACAGGCCTTCTGTCCAGAAGCTTTAAATACACTGGCTAGCGTGAAGCGTGCTGGGAAGAGAAGAGTGGGGTTGGCAGTAGCACAGCTAAGTGGCAAGGGATTTATGTGCTGGGGGCTAAGGAAAAACTACTAGCAGCATCTCTCTATTAAGTGTAGAAAGAACAGTCCAAAATCCATTTCTCTTTGGCTTTGAGTGGTGGTTTGTAGTTACTTCTCCAAAAAAAAAAAAAAAAAGGGCAGCGCCTGTGGCTCAAAGGAATAGGGTGCTGGCCCCATATGCTAGATAGAGGTGGTGGGTTCAAACCCAGCCCTGGCCAAAAATTGCAAATAAGCATATAGAGTAGGTGATAGTATCAAGGAGTTGAAAGCAGGTAGTGGACAATGTTGATGAAAAGAGAATGGATTCTAAATTGGAAAGAACAGGAGGAGTTTTTGAGATGCGTTTTATACTCAGTCCTGTCCCCAGGAGGTTGATCCTATCACTTCCTTCCTTGGACTCCAGAGTAGAAGGAAAAGACACTTACTGCATAGACAGGTCCCTGTCCAGCTTCTGTGGTGAGAGGTGGCCCATGACAGGCTTGGGCTGCAGGCTCAGACTAGGAGGACGTAGCAGCGGATGCTTGAGGCTCTGCTCTGGCATCTGGATTGAAACCTAAAAAGGAAGGAGGAGGCATAGCTGGAAGAGCCAGGGAGTCCTCCCTACCTCTACAAAAGCAGCCACTAAAATCTTTCCTTCATCCAACCAAGGGAATGGCAGCTTCTGGAATGGCCCAGGTCCTGGGAAAGGCTTTTGCCTTCCCAGTCACTTCCAAATGCATGAGGGTCTGACAGAATATCAGGATCTGTGCAGGATCTTAAAGTCTCTTAATGACTAAGGTGGAAGACATCCAGGTGGAGAAGTAGGAATGAAGGGACCTTCATTCTGTCAGGGAAAGAGCTCTAAGCCCTCCTGTTGCCCAGGCCTAACACCTTTAGGTCCTACCTCCTCTGCTGGGACTTTGTCCTTGTCCTTTGAAGGTTGCTCATGGTCTAAAGAGTTCTCTTCCACAACTCTCTCCTCCTGGTCCCTGGTCCCCAGGCTCTTCTCCGGAAGAGATCTGGACCCTACAGGAAGCTCTGGGGTGCAGAGCTGGCTGGGAGGGCAGGGTAGTAAGGGAGAGTTGGGAAGACTGAGGGGGAGAGTGAGAGTCTGAGAGGCAGGATATGGGACAGATCTCTGTGGCACCCAGGTGATATACAGTCCCTAGGGACAGACGAATGGGCAGTAGCTGAAGGTGGGAGAAAGAGCCAAGAATTTTCTGGTTTAAGAAACTGTTCCAGAGCAGGTGAACTCAGAGATTGGGAGTCACCTGCTCTGGAACAGTTTATACTGCCTTGATGTGCTGGGGTGTCATTGGCTTCTCTGACATAGGGCATTCTAGGTGGCAATTGAGTATTGGGCACTGGGTGGAAGCCCATGACTCAAGGTGTTGGAACAGAAGATGAGGAAGAGGGTGCTGGCTCTTTATCTTGGCCAGGCTGAGAGGTGGGGGCAGGCATGAGCAGGAGAACTCACTGTTGCTGTGGTGGGCCTGACTTGGGGGACCCCAAGAGGTTCTGATGTGAGGTCTGGGCTCCTGCCTCATACTCCTGGAGCTTTTTCCTCAGAGCAGCCACCTAGAACAGAAGCAGCCCAGGTCCTCAGAGGGCCAGCTGAGCACAGGAGCTGAGGGGTGGGCTAGAGCCCTGACTGTACCCCTAAGCTCCTGTCCCTCACGCTATGCCACCCCCAGGCGGGCTCCTCACCTCAGCCTGGAGCAGCTGGCAGATGGTGGCATACTGGCTGATGTGACAATTCAAGCTGATCACATTGCTCTTCAGCTGAGATGGAGCACAGGGGAGAAATGTGTTTGTTCATTCAAAGCTACTTTTATCAACCTTGATGGTCAATCTCTGTACTAGGCAACTCATGTAACTGTGACTTGCCCTCACAAATGGGGAAACACACCACAGGTCAGGAACATGCCTGAGATTATAGCTGGGAACAGAAGATTGCCTCCGAAGCTGAACCCAGATTCCTTGACCAAGATATTCTGGTCAGGCTTTTCCATAGTGGCTCCAGAGAGCCAGGGCTTCCTGGAGGAAGCAGGGAAGGGAAGGCTGAATAGATGTGGCAGAAACCAAAGCAACTCTGCTGTTATCTGTGTTAATGTATGTGTTTGCTGAAAATATGGTCCTACTGCTAAAAACAAGCCTGACCGGCCAATGCTCAAATACCCATTCTGGTGCCCCTGCCCCGGTTTTTGAGATCATCCTCTCTCTCCTGTTGGAGTCTTCCCACACCAGGATGGGGGCTGTGTGGCTTCTACCACAGAGATTCTTCCAAAAGACAGAATCTAGGGAACAGCTTTCCTCTGCCTTGGGGAATACTTGGGCCAGGGATCTGAGGAAATGGCCTGGGGCTTCCCCAGTGCTGAGGCGGGCCCTCCCAGGCTGGCACGTACCGAGAGCCTGATCTCCTTAGCCCTGTCGGCATACTTGAGGGTGTTGTACGTATCCTCGTAGGCCAGGCTGGAGGGGCTGACAGCAGCGATCATCACAGTTCTGCAGTTGCCCCCAAGGGAGTCTTTGAGTAGTCGGGTCAGTTTGCTATCCCGGTAGGGCACGTGAGTCTTGCGGCCCTGGGGAGCAGCGAGCAGGTATATAGTGAGGTAGATGGACAAGGCTGACGCATGATGGGGCCTGGCAGCCTTTAGCACAGAGCTTAGGAGCTCAGTTGCTATCTTGGGAAGGACACTACTCAGGATGCTTTACCTTGGCGTCGGCCAGGGCATTGAGGACATTGATGAGTGCCAGCAGAGAGCGGTTGATGTTGGCACCCTCCCGCAGCCGCTCTCCCTTTGCGTGGGTACTGGATGCCCGCTCCGAGCCAGCCAGGTCAATCAGACTCATCTTGGCCACCTGAATGGTCTGGGTCAGTCCTGGAATCCGGTCCTGCTGCTTCACGAAGATCTG
Organism: Loris lydekkerianus; assembly: GCA_963574355.1. NCBI lineage: Eukaryota > Metazoa > Chordata > Mammalia > Primates > Lorisidae > Loris > Loris lydekkerianus. The sequence continues at coordinate 51,125 of CAUYPK010166063.1, read as the reverse complement.
GGGTAGGCAGCAGGGGTGAGGTGGAGGCAGGTCTTAGAAACCCTGGCTTCTGACTCTGACCCATGACCTCTCTCACCTGGAAGATGGCGTGGGAACGGGAGGAAGTAGCATTGGCATCAGTAGGGTGCTGTGTGCGGTTCCGGTTGCCCCTGGTCAGCATCTCCAGCAACTGTTCAGCTGAAGCTGGCTACAGAGGAGATGTCCAGGAAGGGGGCTGTGGTCTCCCCCACCAGGGCTTTTCCCTGACAGGAAAGGCTACTCTTCAGAACCAGCGTCACCCCCCTTGCTATCACTGCTGCCACCACCACCACAGGGTCCAGACCATCCTCAAATGGTCTGTGAAGAAACTCTGGAGAGCCAAAGGGGCTGCTCATCCTGCCCCTGCCCAGCAATATACCTGATGGAAGGAAAGTCCTTGTACCACCACCCCCTTGTCAGGGTCCTCACGGATGGCAAGGGGCCCCTTAGGCTGCAAAAGGTCGTGGATCTGTTCATTGTACACCTACAGAGAAAGGAACCAGGAAGCAGATCTGAGAGAGAACCCAGCAGGAAACTTCCTCCTTAGAGGCTGGCACATGTGGAGATACAAGGCCACTAGCAACACTGAGGGATGGTGTTAGTGACAAGAGCAGGGCTGGTGGGTCTGTTCTCAGGCAGTCTCTCACAGGGCTATATCTGGGGCTGTGGGCTCTCATTGGGGCCCAGACCTCCATTAGCTACCCACCCCCACGGGTCCCCCTCCCTACCAGCTCACTCTCCCCCTCAGGGTATGAGAAGGGGTAATGGCACTGGCCCAAGGCAGGGAACAGCCCTACCTCCTGGTAGCTGATGAGCACCTCGAATTGCTTCTCCTGGCAGGTCTCAAGACGCCTGAACAGCTCCATGGTGGTCAGGTACATGATTCCAGGGTCCCCCTCCCTTCCCAGCATGGTGTGGGTCTTCCCAGCCCCAGTGGCACCATAGGCAAACACTGCAGGGGACAGAGTAGGGAGGAGAGTGGACACCACCAAATTTCCCCCTCAAGCCCCTTTCCTTTGCCTTCCATGTCTACCCATCTGCTGCTCCTACCACCTGCACCCCATGCTCCTGCTGCAGAGTCTGCATTCTCCATGTGTTTTGTCCTGGCTCCCCAGAGGGTTCCAGGAAAATGGGACCTCTCTTATACTGGGGCTAGTAGTCCCTCCTTCTACATTCTGGGCAGCTTCCTCTGCAGAAGGCCTATGATTATTTCCCTTACATCACTTTCCTCCATTCATAAGCACACACTTGGGGGTATGATTTTGTGCTTGGCATCTGCCCCCCACCCTACCTAGGCTGTAATCATCAGAGGACGGAATCCTGTGGACCTGTTTGATTGTATCCCAGGGCCCGGCAGAGTGCCTTGCACAGAATAGAGTGAATAAATGGGGCCCCACATAGAATAAAAGGGCCAGAATTCTCCTCAAGTCCTGAACACATGTCAGAAGATACATGAAACCATCCCTTTAGGAAGAGGCAGGAAGCAAGGCCCCTATTAAGCAGGGCTCAGTTCTCACCTGAACAGTTGTAGCCCTGGAGGAAGCCATCCAGGAGGCTGTGAGTGGTGTGCTGGAACACATCCTCTTGGGTGGCAGCCTCACCAAAAACCCGGTCAAAGACAAATGTCAGGTCTTTGCCCTTCTTCTTGGGGCCATCATGGATGCCACCCCATTTCAGGCCAGGGAACCCCCCTTTGGGCTCCTCAGGGTTAAACACCAGCACACGCTCGTCCACCACCTGAACCACAGGCTGACGTTGACTGTCCAACTCCTGAGGGGTGGGGGGCCGTACCCGCACCACCACCTGCACCATGCTGTCCTCCTTTGCCATCACCATGGCAACACCTGGGCAGAGAAATGATGGAGATGAGGACCAATCCCACCCCAGGCCTGACCAAGTGCTCTCTCAGCATTCAAGGGCCATCTGTACCTCTATCCCAAGGGGCGATCTCCATTTTATACACCAAGAGAATAAGAATATTGGTGTCAGGCAGCACCTGTGGCTCATTGAGTAGGGCGCCGGCCCCATATACCGAGGGTGGCAGGTTCAAACCTGGCCCCAGCCAAACTGCAACAACAAAAAAATAGCCGAGTATTGTGGCAGGCACCTGTAATCCCAGCTACTCGGGAGTCTGAGGCAAGAGAATCGCCTAAGCCCAAGAACTGGAGGTTGCTGTGAGCTGTGATGCCACAGCACTCTACCGAGGGCAACAAAGTGAGACTCTGTCTTTAAAAAAAAAAAAAAAAAGAATATTGGTGTCAGCACCAGTAATTAATAAATATCTTTTTCTGACCTGAAATATCTGTCAAATGACAATATTCTCAGAGGTCTATTACTGTGCTTTCTCTCATGTTCCTCTAATCTACTTGTCTAATCTTTTTTTTTTTTTTTTTTTTGAGACAGAGTCTCACTATGTCACCCTTGGAGTGCTGTGATGTCACAGCTCACAGCAACCTCAAACTCTTGGGCTTACGCAATTCTCTTGCCTCATCCTCCCAAGTAGCTAGGACTACAGGCACCTGCCTCAACGCCCGGATATTTTGGGGTTGCAATTGTCATTGTTGTTTAGCAGGCACAGTCAGGGCTGGAACCTGCCAGCCTCGGTGTATGTGGCTGGCGCCCTACTCACTGAGCTATGGGCTCCGGGCCTACTTGTCTAATCTTGTGCCAATACCACACTGTTTCCATTGTCACTTTACAGTATGCTTTATATCTAGTAAAGCAAGAAACTGCTTTACTAGTCTTTCTTTCTCAGAACTTTCTTGGTTATTTTTAGGCATAAAATTATGTTATGATGTTATTTGACTTTCAGGAAAGTTTACAATTTTAGCCCTAACCCAGCACCCTCCTCTACCCTCAAAACCAAAACAAACAAACAAACAAAAAAAAACCCTATTGGGATTACAATTGTACTTATATCAAATTTATCTATTTATTCTATTATACTGTATTAAACCTCTTTAGGCAAGACTGTGGCTATTGCCTTTCTATTTGTTCTGATATTTTTTATGTCCCTCGATAAGATTTTATTGTTTTCTATCTCTTCAGATAGGTTCTGAAATTGTTCTTTTATTTATTTATTTATTTTTTTGGAGACAGAGTTTCACTTTGTTACCCTTAGTAGAATGTCATGGCGTCAGCTCACAGCAACCTCAAACTCTTGGGCTCTAGTAATTCTCTTGCCTCAGCCTCCCAATATTGCAATCATCCAATAATTAATTTGGATTATTTTGAATTTCTGGATTAATATGAGGAGAGTTAGCATCTTTTCAATATCAAGTCTTCCCATCACAACTTTATAATCTTCAGTAAAATTTTATGATTTTCCCCACATGGGTATTACATATTTCTTAATAGATTTATTATTAGTTATTACACAGTCTTTGTTATATTGTGAATAGGCTCCTTTTAAAATTACATCTTAGGCTGGGCGCCTGTAGCACAATGGTACGGCACCAGCCACATACACCCAGGCTGGTGAGTTCGAACCCAGCCAGGCCAGTTAAATAATAATGAGAACTGCAACAAAAAAATAGCCAGGCATTGTGGCAGGTGCCTGTGGTCCCAGCTACTTAGGAGGCTGAGTCAAGAGAGCCGCTTAAGGCCAAGAGTTTGAGGTCGCTATGAGCTGTGAACTGAGTCACAGATATTCTAGAAAAGTTCAGCCCAACTTTACCAAGGGCGACAGCTTGAGACTCTGTCTCCAAAATAAATAAATACACAAAATGATATCTTCAGGCAGCGCCTGTAGCTCAGTAGGTAGGGTGCCAGCCACATACACCGAAGCTGGTGGGTTCAAACCCGGCCTGGGACCAGCTAAACAACAATGACAACTGCAACAAAAAATAGCCAGGTGTTGTGGCACGTTCCTGTAGTCCCAGCTACTTGGGAGGCTGAGGCAAGAGAATCACTTAAGCCCAAGAGTTTGAGGTTGCTGTGAGCTGTGATGCCATTGCACTCTACCAACGGTGACATAATGAGACTTTGTCTAAATAAATAAATAAATAAATAAATAAATAAAATTACATCTTCAAATTCATTTTTGCCACTATATAGGAAAGCTACTGATTTTCATGGCAAATCTTGTATCTGGCCACACTCCTGAACTCTCTTATTGGCTCTACTAGATTATCATTGATTCTCTTGAGTCTTTCAATTAAATGATAATATACTTTGCAAATGACAGTTACTTTCTATTTTTAGCTCTTCTTTATTTAGTTGCCCACCTCTGCTGCCCATTGGGAATGTGAGAATGGCTGTTGAATTTTATTAAAAGCTTTTTGGAACTTGCTAAAATGATTACAACAGTATTTCTCCTTTATTCTGTTAATGGAGAAGATGATAGAACAGATTTCCTAATGTTTATTAGGTTATAATTCCAAGCATTTATTTTTTAATTTGGAGACATGGTCTCACCCTGTTGCCCAGGTTGGCCTCAAACTCCTGGGCTCAAGCAATCCTCCTTCCTCAGCCTCCTGAGTAGCTGGGAGAGAGCCACTGTGTCCAGCCCATTGTTCTTGTGTTTTCCCCAGACTTCTCTCCCTGGTTTTTCATTTCCCTTTTGAGCCAGGTTACCAAGAATAGTGATATAATTTTTGGAATGCAGGAGTCACAGATATTCTAGAAAAGTTCAGCCCAACTGTAGAGATATATTAACATGGATAAGGATAGGCACTTTTCCCAGAGGATATGTATAGATGAATGTTTTCCTGGTAAAGATTAGGCACCACTGATGAGTCACAATTACCAATTCAGCAAAGTAGAGTTTCTGCCTAATATTACAGCAAGCAGCTCAAGTTTTCACTGGGGAATGAGGCAGAATAGAGTTGATTTGGAACTCCTGTCCCTTCACCCCTAAACTTCTTACCTTCTTCCCCATGCAAAACAAGAATAAGATATCAACGAATGATAATCCTCTTACATGTGTATAATTCTATTCCTGTCCCAGCAATCAGATTGCCGTAATAAACATATTAGCTACATGCTCACTATGTCAGTGACTATTCAAGGCCTATCATCTCTTTTTATCTCCATTTCAATCCCACAAGATAGATACTATTATTATACTCATTTTTCAGTGAGGAAATTGAGACCAAGAGGGTTAAGCAATTAACTCACCCAAAGCTGGTGAGTGATGGAGCTCCATTCCAGCCAAGGCAGTCTAACTACAAAGCCGGCTATACTGCTTTATAATGATATTATATATTATGCTATGATGATCACATTGTTGTAATGGTCCCTTATGTTTGTATAATAATTATAATCACTTTTATGGAATTAGCACTATGTATTCAGCACTTTCAGATATATGGACTGTACCTAATTTTCTGTCTTCCACCCTTGCATTTCTACCCCCAGGAAACTCCCCTTTTGTACTGGGGGAAGTGTAGGCAGAGGGTACCTGGGTCCACATGGGCCGCCTTCCTGACAGTCCCAGTTCTCCATGGGGAGGGTGTCAGCTGAGGAGCCACAGAACAGGCTAACAATCTAAGCAGGAAATTAAAAAGGGCGCTGGCAAAGGAGTGTGTGTAACCTTTACAGTTCTCTCCTCCCCGCCTCCTGAGGGCCAGGGAAGCTCAGTCTGTTTGCCTAATGAGATGTTTTCCTTCTTTCTGAGCCAGTGCTAGGGGCATGGGTGCCGGATGTAGGTAACACTTGGCATGCTTGCTGCTAGGACGCCTGGGTCCTGATCCTTGTTCTGCATCTAACTGAAGGGAAGGTCTTTCCATGGGTGTCACATCAGCTTCCCCCTCTCAGAACCAGAGGAAACAGCTACATTTCTGCTCCCGCCCCAGAGGGATGGGGAGATTAATGAGAGAACGTTTGTCAAGTTTGCTTTGATCCTTGGTTGGAAAGAGCATTTCAGCCCAAAGTACAAGGGAGATGATTCTTTAATAAGATCTTCGGGATTCTCAGCCAGCCACAGTCACATCCTGTTTCTAACCCAGGGCAGCTCATTAAAACCCAGAGGCTAGTGCTCTGCTGAGCTGGGGCTGAGAAGCCAAGATTCAGTTGTTCGGGGATGGCCTCCTCTGCCCAGCCTCTGGGATAGGTGCAACAAATCCAAGCTCTTCAGAAACTCCTTAAGAAGAATTTCAGAGGTCTTGAGGGGATCCCCATGCAGCGCTGGGAGCTGGGAAAGGCAGGGGAAAGTCCAGCCCTGAATGTTCTACTTTTATAGGGGTCACTGTAGTCTCCTGCATCCCTCCTTCATACCCCTCAAATACTTGTTTTTTGTTCTTAATTAAACTTGAGAGCAGGACCCTCCTTTGACATAGCCTGAGCATCCTAGGAGACTGGGCACCCAGCCCAGCATGCAGCAGATGCTGTATTTGTCCTATGAATGGACAAAGGCCAGGAAAGAGCAGTCTAAATCCAAAAGTCTAAAAATAATTATCATTATAGCTAACATTTACTTTGTGCTTACTATGTATCAGACACTATGTAAGTGCTTTACAAATGGTGTTTATCTTTCACAACAATTGTTACATCCCTACTGTACAAAGGAAAGAGGAGGCACATGAACTTGTCTCCCAGATGGGAAGTACTAAGGCCAGAAGTTGACCTTATTCTATCACCAGAGGCACTACTCCATTCTTAGGCTCTTTTGCCCTATAGTTGGGCTTTAGCAGCCCCCATCTCTCCCTCCCCTTGGTGCTCATAAAAAAACAGCATCCCAGGACCACTGATTCCTCTTATGTGTGGTTGTGCAGAAAAAGGACTTGTGTTCATGTATTTTGTTTTTTTTTTTGAGACAGAGTCTCACTTTGTTGCCCTTGGTAGAGTGCCGTGGCATCACAGTTTACAGCAACCTCCAGCTCTTGGGTTTAGCAATTCTCTTGCCTTAGCTTCCCAAGTAGCTGGGATTACAGGTGCCTGCCACAACACCTGGCTTTTTTTTGTTGTTGTTGCAGTTTGGCCGAAGCCAGGTTTGAACCTGCCACCCTTGGTATATGGGGCCAGCACCCTACTCATTGAGCCACAGGTGCCACCTGTGTTCATGTTTTTTAAATAAACGATTTTAGTCTTATTTTTTTCTAATCTTGTCATTTTCATTTATTTTTGTCTTAGAGTTCTGGCTAGGAATTCTGGTGTAATAGTGAATAAATGCAGTAGTAGTATTGTGTGTCTTTCCTGATTTTATAAAGAATGCACCTATTATTTTAATTTTGTTGGTATAAGAAAATTTATCTCCATGTCTAGTTTACCAATATATGCAGAGGTTGTCAAAAATATATATACACAATTTAAGGAAAAAACTGTATCAAAATTGTAACACTCGGCCGGGCGTGGTGGCTCACACCTGTAGTCCCAGCGCTGTGGGAGGCCAAGGCGGGTGGATTACCTGAGCTCAGAGGTTCGAGACCAATACCAACAACAATAAGCCAGAGTAAGACCCCGTCTCTACTAATGTCAATAACAGCCAGACGTTGTGGTGGGCGTCGTGTAATCCCAGCTACTGGGATGGCAAGGGGACAGAGCATAGCCAGAGGAAGAACATCTAAAAAAAAAGAAAATGAATACAACAAAAAAAAGTACTTCAAGCGAATGAGCAAGCAAAAATTTAAAAAAAAAAAAAAATTGTAACACTCAATGTATACGAATAACAAAAGATGAATACTAGTCACGTTAAGCACCTCTTATAATTGCAGAAATCAAATATGACTTGAGTATTACAAATTTAATAGTTTTTTCCTTTCTTAAAATGTATATACATTTTTTTGGCACCCAATGTGTGTGTGTATGTGTGTGTATATATATATTTTTTAATTGTTTGTTTTTTGTTTTTTTTTTTGAGACAGAGCCTCAAGCTGTCACCCTGGGTAGTGTGCCATGGGATCACAGCTCACAGTAATCTCCAACTCCTAGGTTTAAGCGATTCTCTTGCCTCAGCCTCCCAAGTAGCTGGGACTACAAGAGCCACCACAACACCCGGCTATTTTCTGGTTGTAGCTGTCATTGTTGTTTGGCAGGTCCAGGCTGGATTCGAACCTGCCAACTCTGGTGTATGTGGCTGGTACCTTAACCTATTGAGCTACAGGCACAGAGCCCCAATCTATATTTTTTAAAAATCACAAATGGATATTGAATTCTATTTCTGTGCCTAATGAGAGATTGTTTTTATCTTTAAATCAGTAAATGTGTAAATTTTTTTTTTTGAGTCAGAGTCTCACTTTGTCACCCCTGGTAGTGTCATGGCGTCACAGCTCACAGCAACCTCAAACTCTTACTCTCTATCCTCTTGCCTCACTCTCCCAAGTAGCTGGGACTGCAGGTGCCCACCACATGCCTAGCTACTTTTTTAGAGACAGGGGTCCTGAGCTCAGGCAATCCACCCACTTCAGCCTCCTAGAGTGCTAGGATTATGGGTGTGAGCCACTGTGCCCCGCTTTGTAAATTGTCTTAATAGGTTTTCTAATCTTAAACTATTCTTACAGTATGGGGATAAACTCAACTTGGTTATAATGTTTTTATTTCATTTTGATTGTATATACTGCTGGTTTCTAGTTGCTAATATTTTAAGATTTTTACTACTTCATTTATAAAAGGATTGACCTGTAATTACGTTTTTTGTTTTTTTTTTTGCAGTTTTTGGCTGGGGCTGGGTTTGAACCCGCCACCTCTGGCATATGGAGCTGATGCCCTACTCCCTTGAGCCACAGGCACCACCCTCTGTATTATTTTTGGTATTATAAACTATACTGAAAATGTTTTCTCTCTTTTTTAAGAGTTTGTGTAAAATCAGAATCATCTTTTCCAATTGCCTATAAGTTTCTGGTGGAATTTGGTGGTGGTAGTGGTGGTGGGGTTTTAGATATATGTGAAGGCAGATTTTAAACCAATTCAGTTCCCTCAATGGAAAATTGAATTCCTCAGTGGAATAGTCCTAGGTCTATTCAAAATTTCCATAATTTCTTGAGTCAGTTTTAGTTGTTTTTTTCCTAGAAAAAAATTCCGAAAGCATTGTCAAAAAATGACATTCCATTGAAGTTTCTTTTAATCTCTGTAACTAAAGTTATATTCCTATTTTCATTCTTAAGATTGTTTTTGTGTGTTTCCTGCTTTTTTTTTTTTTTAATTTATTAAGACAGTCTCACTGAGGGCAGTGGCATCACAGCTCAGTTGCTGGCGTCATGGTAGCTTATAGCAACCTCAATCTCTTTGGCTCAAGCAATCCTCTTGCCTCACCTCCCCAGTAGCTGGGATTATAGGCACCAGCCACTAAGACCAGCTAGTTTTTCTGTTTTTAGTAGAGAAACGGTCTCCCTCTTGCTCTGTGTGGTCTTGAACTCCTGAGCTCAAGCAATCCACCTGCCTCAGCCTACAAGAGTGCTAGGATTATAGGCATGAGCCACTGTGCCCACCCTGTTTCCTTTTTTTAGAGACAGATTCTTGCTGCTTAAATTAATCCTATTATACAGTAATTTGGTATTGTGAACTATGTGATGTGGATTCACAAGAAAGTCAAGCACCTAGGAAGCTGAAAGCAGTTTTGCTTTTCACTCTTATTCCATCAAACCTTTAGCCCACTGATCCTGAGAGATGGATGTAGGCTCAACCAATGCTGGTGGCTATCCTAGTCATAGCCTCCATTTAGAAAAAAGAAACTCTGGGCAGCGCCAGTGGCTCAGTGAGTAGGGCGCCAGCCCCATATACCGAGGGTGGCAGGTTCAAACCCAGCCCCAGCCAAACTGCAACACACACACACACACACACACACAAAACAGCTGGGGTTGTAGTGGGCACATGTAGTCCCAGCTACTCGGGAGGCTGAGGCAAGAGAATTGCCTAAGCCCAAGAGTTGGAGGTTGCAGTAAGCTGTGACGCCTGGGCACTCTACCAAGGGTAACGAACTAAGACTCTGTCTCTAAAAAAAAAAAAAAAAAAGAAAATCTTTCATTTTCCATGGTAAACACACTAATCTCCACAGCTCTTTTCTTTCTTTTTGTAGAGACAGGGTCTCTCCCTGTCACTCAGACTGGAGTACAGTAGCATCATCATAGCTCATTAGAGCCTTGAATTCCTCAGCTCAAGCATCCTCCCGCCTCACCTTTCCTTGTAGCTGGGACTATAGGTATGTACCTACTGATTGCTCTGTTTTGTAGAGATGGAGTTTCGCCAAGTTGCTCAGGCTAGTCTCAAATTCCTGGCCTCAAGTGATCCTCCCAACTCGGCCTCCCAAAGTGCTAGGATTAGAGGCTTGAGCCACCATTCCTGGCCCCTTTCTTTATCAATATTGCCAGAGCTTTAGCTTTTGGGGGTTTTTTTGGAAAGAGAATCTCACTCTACTGCCCAAGCTAGAATGCTATGGTATTGGCCTAGCTCATAGCAACTTCAAACTCATGAGTTCAAGCGATCCTCCTTCCTCAGCCTCTCAAGTAGCGGGGGCAACAGGCACCTGCCACAACATCTGGCTATTTTTTCTATTTTTAGTAGAGACAGGGTCTCACTCTTGCTCAGGCTGGTCTTGAACTCCTGAGTTCAAGCAATCCCAGAGTACTAGGATTACAGGAGTGAACCACCGCATCTAATCAGAGCTTTGACTTTTTTATTAGTTTTTTCAAAGACACAGCTTTTGGCTAAGTTAATCCTCTATGTTACATATTAAATTTCAATTTTATTAATTTATTTTTTAAAATAAAATATCTGTTCAGCATTTCTCATTTCATTAATTTCTGCTTCTAAATTCTTCATTTTGTATTCTACATATGTATTCCAATGTTCTGTTCTATCTTATTAAATTTTAATATTTTAAATATTTAATATTTGCTTCACTTTCAGCTTTTTTTTTTTTTTTTTTTTTAGACAGAGTCTTACTCTGTTGCCCTGCATAGAGTGACCTGATGTCATAACTCACAGCAACCTCAAACACAATGCCCAGTTAGTTTTCTTATTTTTGGTAGAGACAGGGTCTTACTGTTCCTCAGGCTAGTCTCGAAGTCCTAAGCTCAAGCAATCCACCCGACTTGGCTTCCCAGAGTGCTAGGATTATAGGCGTGCGCTACTGTGCCCGCCCCACTTTCAGCTTTTTCATCAAATGTTCTCATGCAAGCATGTAAAATCATAAATTATCCTTTAAGTATTGCTTTAACTACATCCTATAAGTTTTATAAATAAGATTTTTATTACTGTTCCATGCTAATTATCTTTTAATTACAATTATGATTTCCTATTTGACTGCGTTAAGTATATTTTTAAAAAATTTCCAGCCAGGCATGACATAATTCTAGCATTGTGGGAGGCTGAGTCAGGTGGATTGCCCGAGCTCAGGAGTTCAAGACCAGCCTGAGCAAGAGTGAGACTGGTTCTTTATTAAAAGTAGAAAAACTAGCCAGGCATTGTGGTGGGCGCCTCTAGTCCCACCTACTTGGGAGACTGAGGCAAGCGGATTGCTTGAGCCTAAGAGTTTGAGGTTATTGTTAGCTAGGATGCCAGGGAATTCTACCCATGGTGACAGAGTGAGACTCTCTCAAAAAAAAAAAAAAAAAAAAAAAAAGTATAAATGGAGCTGAGTTGGAGAATGTAAAGACCAAGATTTAAAATAACCCTCTGAGGATGGGGGAATTCACTAATGAAACAGGCAGAGAAGGACTGGATACCTTTATAGTGGTTGAAGCATGGAATGTGGTGATAGCAGAAGAAACAGAAGAGAGAACAGATTGGAGAAAGCAACGTAACATTGAGGGGAAGCTCTTTCAGAAAAATGTTTACATGTTCTCCTCTGAACTAGGATTAACTTCTATGTGCCTCAGTTTCCAAACCTGTAAATTGTAAATAATATTAGTATCTACCCCATAAGGTTGTGAAGATTCAATGAATCTATTCAAGCTTGATAAGTGCTCAATAAATATTAGCCATCACTATTAGAATTACATGACATATGGCATTTTCCTATGTCCCAGTGTCTTCAATTAAATTCCCTAAGCACAGACAAGGTTTTATCTTTTCCACATCACTTCAGTATCCTAATGTGTCAAAGCTAAGAGAAGTATCTTAGAAACAGTAGCAGAGGCCTGGTTTTCTGTCATATGGAAGTTCTTTTACTCAGTAGTATTTACCGAGTCTCCCAGTAACTAAATTACAGCCACGGGCACGTACAGCTTTGCAATCTGTTCTGTAAAGATGCGTGGAGAGCTGCTTAGCTACTCCATGGTCACATGCGGTGGAGTCTCAGTTCTACGGTACAGGAGGACCCAATCCTTTCTCACACGCGACAGAAGGACCTTTCACAGAGCCGATATACAGAAGGCCAGGCCTCAGTACAGATGTGCAGGCCCAGTCTAGGACCCGTACAGACGAGTAAAAGGTCCCGATTGCCCATCCAGATTCCCCCGCCCAGCTTCTCACCCAGTTCAGAGGGGACGGCCCAGAACCTGCGGAAGAGCTTGGTATTTCCGCTGCACCTTCAAGGATAGTACCAAAAAAGGTCTGGCTCAGGCTTCCACCCCGAGCAACAGGATCAACGCGCCCAAGACCGGAGCGCAGGAGCCTGCGGGGCCGGTTCAGTGGTCGGCCAGGACTTACCCTTCGTCTGTTCCCTGCCTCTGGTCTAGCTGCTCGCTCACGGGTTCCTTCGTCACAGACACCAAACACAGTAGAGCTTGCCCCACACGCTCCCCAGCCGGCGCCAACCTCAGCCCCGCGCCACGCGTTCAAATTAACAGGGCCGGCTGGTTCGCGCTTCCCATTGGTCACCACCTGGATCGCTGATTGGCTATTTCCTAAGCAACGAAGTACAGCCCCGAGGTGGCGCGCGCTGTTAACACTGCGCTTGCGCACCTCCCATTCTGGATTGCTGGAGGTTCCCAGGTTGAGTCTCTGAGGCTGACAAGCCAGAGTGGCCGGTAAAAACCTGTACGGGGTTGGGATATGCGGAGCCACGGCCTGTCTCTGTGGTCGCTGGGGCTGGGCTTATCACGAATTACGGCAACCTGACACCCAACGGGGTTTTAAACCTGCTTTTTGTTTGGCTAAGCTGGTGTTTATCTGAGGGAATTCTCAGCCACTGTCCAGCGTCTCACCTCTCTCCGGGACCATCCCAAGAATGAACACTTCAAGGATCTCTGTGATGTGGCAAAGCCGGCTGGGCGCAGTGGCTCACGCCTGTAATCCTAGCACTCTGGGAGGCCAAGGCAGGAGGATCACTTGAGCCCAGGAGTTCAAGACTAGCCTGAGCAAGAGGGAGAGCCCCGTCTCTACTAAAAATAGAAAGAAAAAAAAACAACTAGCCAAGCTTTGTGTTGGGCGCCTTTAGTCCCAGTTACTCGAGAGGCTGAGGCAGGGGGATCGCTTGAGCCTGGGAGTTTGAGGTTAGAGTGAGCTATGATGATTCCATGGCACTCTAGCCTGGGAGATACAGTGAGACTCTGTCTTCAAGGAAAAAAAGAAGGCAATTCCACACGCTTGACTTTCAGTGTTAAGAGCATCATGACTAAATGTTGTATGTGAGGGTTGGCGCCCTACAGCACTGGTGGGCTGCACTGCCCCCGTCCTTAATAGCTGCCTGCTGCTTGGATTCTGCTGGGACAATCTCATGTTGATTGCCACACCAGAGGTCATGGGTGTCCAAGAGTGGCCATTCCTGGCCTAGCTGTCACCCTGGGTAGAGTGCTGTGGTGTCACAGCTCACAGCAACCTCCAACACCTGGGGTTAAGCGATTCTCTTGCCTCAACCTCCCAAGTAGTTGGGACCACAGGCGCCCGCCACAACACCTGGCTATTTTTTGGTTGCAGTTGTCATTGTTGTTTGGCAGGCCCAGGCTGGATTCGAACCCACCAGGTGTGGTGTATGTGACTGACGCCTTAGCTGCTTCAAATACAGGCACCGAGCCTGGGTGTCACTATAACTGAGTGTTAGTTTCCTCATCTATAAATAGGCCAAATATCTTGCCCTTTCTTCTTAACTACAAGAATATGGATATGAAAACCTCCAAAGCTCCAGCGTAGGCAAGGGGGAAGCTTTCTGTGAATTCAATTTAAGACCAAACAGATGAAGGCTGCGAGGAACCAGTTGCTTACCACTTTCAGTACACCTGATTTGTCCCCACACTAGGACTGTGGGCAGATCTGGGGCATGTAGGACAGAGTAAGGCAGAATTCCCTCATTGAACCTGCCATCAGGCTAACAGAGTCACTATTTAATATCTGATTGACTTGTCCCAAACTCTTTATTCACCTCCTTGGACTTCAATTGCCCTCTCTACAATAGAATAGCACTGCCAATTTGGTGAGGTTAGTTATACAAAGGTGCTGTCTTGCAAAGCTACAAGAAAACATACTCTTGCCATCTTCAACCATGAGAAACAGAAAAACTGTTAAAGAATGGCTTATAGCATAATGGTTCCCTCCCCCTTAAGGGGCTGTGTATTTTAACAGGTTTGAGGGTCCTAGGAGCTATTGGGGATCAAGTGTCTCTCGTGTACTACAAGCCAGATCTTGCTTTGGTTCTAGTCTGGATCAATATCTGGAGGTGAGGTGAGCCAGAATGAAGCAGGGGCAGAGGCAGGCCCTGCTGTGGACAGTGGAAAGGGGGCACTTACTTGCTGGATAATCTTGGGCAAATTACTTACCTTCTCAGAACCTCAGTCTCTGAAATTATAAAATAGGGAATAGGCCTGGAGCGGTGGCTCACGCCTGTAATCCCAGCATTTGGAAGGCTGAGGCGGGTGGATTGCCTGAGCTCATGGGTTCGAGACCAGCCTGTGTTTAAAAAAGAGCCGGGCATTGTGGCAGGCTTCTGTAATCCCAGCTACTTGGGAGGCTAAGGCAAGAGAATTGCTTAAGCCCAAGAGTTAGAGGTTTCTGTGAGCTGTGATACCCTGGCATTTCACTCAGGGCAACCTCGTGAGATTGTCTCAAAAAAAAAAAAAAAAAAAAAGGGAGAGAATGACCAATCAAGAGGTCTGTGCCCAGAAAAGGTAAGCCATGTGGCCTTGGGCAAGTAGTTAATTCACCACCTTTTTCAAAAAAAGGGGGATGAGGCTGGGCATGGTGGCTCATGACTATAATCCCAGCACTTTGGGAGGCTGAGTTGGGAGGATAACTTGAGGCTGGAAGTTTGAGACCAGCCTGGGCAACATAGTAAGACCCCATTTCTATAAAAAATAAAAAATTAGCCAGGTGTGGTGGTATGTGCCTGTAGTCCCAACTACTCAGGAGGCTGAGCCAGGAGGATCACTTGAGTACAGGAGTTGCAGGTTATAGTGAGTTGTAATTGCACCACAGATGAGTGGGCCAGGGCTTCATGGTGTATCCTCGAGCTCTCACCCCTAAATTGGAGGCCATAGAGCAGAGATGTGTGAAAATCCACATTGAACACCAGAGGACTCAGGGCACTCCTTTCTGAATAATTAGTGGCATATCCGGGGAATCCCAAACCAAGCCCATCCCTAGTACCCTACACACCTTGAGGTTCCCAGAGTAGAAGAAAAATCTAGGTGTCTTCATCTTCTTTGATGACAATGATCTCCATCACAGGCATTAAAGTGCAGTCAAAATAACTTTAAATCATGGGGTGCAGGAAATTTAAGTTGTAATAATAATAATAGTGCATTTGCATTTTGCTTTATAACTTACAAATCAGGTTGTCATCTGTTGTCTCACAATAGCCCTTCAAGTAGATAATTTTAATATCCAGCTTCATTTTGTGGATGGGGAAATTAAGAGTCAGAGAGGTGCTGTGGTTTTCCTGAAACACTGAGTATGGTCAGGACTTGAACCCAATTCTTCTGTCTCTACCTCCTATATATCTACTGGGTCCTGGTATCTCTAGTTCTAGCCCTGCCCTGAACCAACCTAAGCAAACAGTCTCCTCTCTGGGTCTTAGTTTTTCCAGGTGTGTAATGGGAATTGCCATTCCATGGCTTTGATTCTCAATTTTGGCAGATGGAGCAAATGAGAAGGATATGGAAAGTATGGGGTGGGTGGCTCTCTGGTCCCTTTCTCCTCCAGCCCCCAGTTGCTACCTCTTAGTAAGTCCTTTACCCCTTTCCAGTTCCAAACGTGTAAACTTTTCACTTCCACTTTATTATCACCTCATTTGTGGGATTTTAAGTTTACCTGGAAGGAAGCAAGGAACTCACACCTCCAATTCCACTTTTCAAATATACCTTCATCACTTATGAAAATAAACTTATTAACAGCATCTAACCTGCTACAGCTTTGTCTGGGGGTGCACCCAGATAAATAAATGCAGAAACAACCAGGATAGGGGAAACAACACAGCTAGCTGAGGTAGTGCAGCTTCTGCACCTCTGGGATTTTCTGTTGGCCCTTGGGGGTCCTGTTGGCAGGTTCAATAGAACTCAGGCAAGACCCAGAGAATCTCTGACTGTCCACCTTCTCTGTGTCTTTGCTCCTCCTTTGGTGCTTAGAACTCCTCCAGGAAACAGCTCCTGTACTTCCTCAGTTCCCCTGTCTCCTGGATGCTTGTCCAGGATTGATTCTCTGGGCAGAGAGAACCATATTAAGCCAAAATATTTAACCTTCATGACTGGGTGTCTGTAGCTCAGTGGCTAAGGTGCCAGCCACATACATTGGAGCTGGTGGGTTCAAACACAGCTTGGGCCTGCCAAACGACGACAGCTACAACCAAAAAATAGCTGGGCATTGTGGTGGCGCCTGTAGTCCCAGCTACTTGGGAGGTCGAGGCAGGAGAATTGCTTGACCCCAGGAGCTGGAGGTTGCTGTGAGCTATAATGCCACAGCACTCTACCCAGGGTGACAGCTTGAGGCTCTGTCTCCTCCAAGCAGTAAATGAAATATTGGTTACCAGGAGTAAGGCAGGAGGCAATTAACCCTTAGACCTCACCACGGCAGATATGTTCATAGCAAGCTGAAGCAGAGAGTTGAGCACACCTGCCCAACCCTCCTACAAAGTCATGCAATTAGGGCAGCCCTGAGTGGTGGGCCTTGCTGCCCTCTCTGGTCCTCATAACTCCAGAAACCAAGACAGTGCCAGCTCCCAGGGCTGGCAGCTTCCTGGGCACAGGATGGCCTGGCATTTCCCATGTGGGTGAGCTCCAGGGGCACCTCCGACCTCACACCCCTCCTGGCAGGAACATTAGTCACTAATTAATCACACATCTTTCTAAAAGGGAGGCAGCCTGGGGAGGCTTGTTGCTTCCTTCTTTCAAAGTGGACTTGCCATTCTGCCTGTTCGATTTCCTTTCCATCACCCATCCAGCCCTGCACTCTGGAATGTTCCTGTGCCAGAAAAACTCCTGACTGAGGAGGAGGGGAGACATAGCCTTGCTCTCAGGGTTCCCCAGTTGGAGAAGAAGACATTCTATCCATCAGGGAACCCTAAATTGGAGGGTATACTGTCCCCTGCTCTAGAAAAAGCACAGTATCTACCCTTTGAACCACTAATGGGAGCCCCAGTCTCTGCATCCAGAAGTTCCCAAATCCCTGGTCTCTGTGGAGATTATCCCACCCTCAGGAAGCTGACAGTTTGAGGAAAAAGTATAACCTTTTAGGCCTCCCCCCTATTCTGATGGAGGAGACACAGGTCTTGCCTTCAGGAAGCTGCCCAATCTGCTAGTAAAGACGCAGTCCTTGCACGAGGGAAAAAAACAACTTTGCTCTTGGGGAGCCCCTGTTTGATGGGGAAGATACTTCCCCAGTAGGTTCTCCTGCAGCTGGAATGTTGCTTGATTGACAACATCAGGCTGGCACTGCAGGACACTCCTGATGCTCGGCAAAGGTTGGTAAAGTCTTTGGCTTTAGTCCAGTCCCAGTTATGCCACAAACTTACTGCATGACCATGGACAAGTCACAAATTTTCTTCAGTCTATGATTTCCTTGTCTGCAAAATGGAAATTTTTGTCTCATCTCTCAAAATGACACAAAGATTGTCAAATCCCCAGAAAGAAAGCAGGACAGCTGGCCAGCCAGGCATTCACTACACAAATGATTAACATGCTTTTCATTGTAATAGAGGTCTTGGACCAGTCCCCCGAGGCCTCTGGGGAGGGGTGGAGAGCCCCTCAGGTGTGGTGCCTGGGTAATTTCAGGCCAATGTGGCCATTAAAGAATCATAGGGAGCTGTGGGCAGCACCAGGGGGCAGGAGGAATGCCTTCTAAGCTAATCACTCTTCTTACAGAGACTCTCATTCCAGCCAGACCTGCCGGGGGTTTTATTGGGTTTGTGGGGACCTGCAGATTTCAATCTCCAGACCCCACAGGGAAGGAACAAGCATTAAGCTAATTTTATTAAATGGCCACAGCTGGCAATGGGGGAAGTAGGGAAGAGAAGAGAGGATAAAGAAAGTCATTCAAGTCTGCCAGCCATGACAAGGGTCCATACATGGGCTTGGCCAGGAGGGAGGCCACCCCTCCTTCCTGTCTCTCCAGCTGAGCCAGACGGGGGAAGGGAAGCCAGATAGGATTCTCCAGGAGGCTCACCCCATGGCTGCTGCCCAGGGTAGATGCTTATAAATACATCAGGCCTATGCAGGGCTATGGTGGAAATGAAAGGCCTGGACTCAGGCTGCGCCAGCACCATCCTCAGTTCTACTTTGGAGATCTCATTTCTTTATGAAATATGGGGGTACTGGGTAGGAACATGGTCTTTGATTCAAATATTGGCATTTGCCTGTTCCTAGTTTTGTGATTTTGGCAAGTTACTTAACCTCCCTGAGCCTCAGTTTCTTCACCTAGAATGGATAAAATAACAGCATCCTTTAAAATGTTAAAGGGCATGAGAGCTTTCCCTGCAAATCTATTCCCCACATCACACATATATCCATGAGATAATATTTGTAAAGTTCTTACATAATATCTGACACATAGTGGGTGCTCTCTAAATATTAGCTGTAATTACTGAGGAATGCCCTGCATGACTGTCATGGGCTTCAGTTATAGGAGGTGAGACTTAGTGTGGGAGGCCAAGGAGACTTAGTGTGTCTTGGATTTAAGTGCAATCACAGAACTTAGCAAGTGCCATATTAAGCCAAAATATTTAACCTTCATGACTGGGTGTCTGTAGCTCAGTGGCTAAGGTGCCAGCCACATACATTGGAATTGGTGGGTTCAAACACAGCTTGGGCCTGCCAAACAACGACAGCTGCAACCAAAAAATAGCTGGGCATTGTGGCGGTGCCTGTAGTCCCAGCTACTTGGGAGGTCGAGGCAGGAGAATTGCTTGACCCCAGGAGCTGGAGGTTGCTGTGAGCTATAATGCCACAGCACTCTACCCAGGGTGACAGCTTGAGGCTCTGTCTCTAAAAAAAAAAAAAAAAAAAAAAAAAAAAAAATATATATATATATATATATATATATTTAACCTTCCTGGAAGAATAAAATCTGAACTTGAGTGAAATAAATACCTAAAAGCATTTTGAAAACTTTAAAGTTGTATATAAATAATAAAAGCTGTGTTTATTTGGCACAGACATTATACTTCTTGAATCCCGGATCAAGCGAAGTAGGTCTTCTTACCTCCACCGTATGCCGAGAAATTTGAGGCCCAGAGGTGAAGTGTTTGGATCAAAGTCAACCAGCTTTCAGTGCAAAGTTTGCTCCTTTTTACAGCTGTCACTAACCTAGAATTGAGTCTGAGGGAAGTGACTTGCCCAGGATCATACACAGTGGCAGGGATGAGAGCCTAGGTCTCCTAGTCTGAAGACTGCCTATGCCTTTGGAATGCTTAAGCCACTTTGAACAACGCAAAAATGGAACTTGTTCACCAAGTTAGATGATGTAAGTGGCAGCTTCCCCTTCCAGCTTTCTAGGCCCACTTGGGCTGTGATGGGCATTGGGCCCTTTAGTCAATCTCCTGGAGCAGCTCTGACTCTGGTACCTGAATTTCCCTAGAAGCTTCCCCTAGCCTCCTTCCCAGTCTGGAGGAGAGCAAGGTCTGTGGTCCTCCCGAGCATTCCTCCCCAGGGCACATTCTGAAACCCCCACAGGATGGAAATGTTTTTATTATAGCTTTGGTCAGACGGGGCACAGCTGAGCTGGGGCTCTGGGAGCGCTGGAAAGCTATCCAACCCCCAACTCACCCTTCCCCCAGGCGGTGCCACTCTCGAGGAGCTGGCAGGCAACTCTTCTTAGAGCGCAGGAAGCAGTCCCGCCGACCCTCCCCGAGGTGGGGCGGGCTGGCAGGCGGGGATGAGCGGTAAACAGTTCTATTGTACAAATATACAGCGCGGCCTGCGGCTGGGGCGATAAACACCTCCTCCGGGGGACCGGGACCGGGCGCGCTGGGCCCAGCTCTGCGGCAAGCCGACGGGAGGGCCTATGCTGCGGCCCGGGCGACAGTGTGGGTGGGCCGAAGGCTTTAGAGCCGGGTCGGGAAGCTAAGGGGTGGACCGGGGACGGATCTTCACCTGCCCCGCCCCGGAAGGGAGCCTTGGGGGTGAGGGACAGGAGATGGAGACACCGGGAGCTCAATCGGAGTAGATGATGAAGCCGGAGAACGTGCTGTATTTGTTGCTGTTGCCGCCATGCGCTTTGCCTCCGTCGAGCTTGATGAAGACTTCGTCGCCCGCGTCCAAGTGCAGAATCACGCTGTTGCTGGCGTAGTCGTAGTTCTGGTCTGCGTCCTGGGCGATTGCGCTGGCCCGCACCTGCGGGGTGGGCGGGGGGATTTTGGGGGACGGGGACCGGAGAAGGTGAGAGGGTAGGGAGGTGAGGCAGCCACTTGGGGGAGGATCTGGAGGCCCTAAAGTCCAGACCTGTCGCCCCATCAAGGCACCCAAGCTGTTTCTTTCCCTTCTTTCCTAGACATCCCACCCATTGCCCTTCCAAACACACATAACGCGTTTTAAGGAGGGGGATCACAGAGGAGCCCTGGATTTCAACAGCAGGTCTAATCTGGGCCTTCATTTGGAGTCAAGGTGGAGTTTTCCTTCTTAACTCTCCCATCTGGGCTTGGAGAACTCAATGCCTCCAGAATGCCTAAGCCTGAAGGTCCTTCTTTGCAGAGAGAAATTCTCTGGATCCCCAGGGGATGGGGAGCCTTCCTGTTTCTCATCATTCCTTTCTCTCTGCTTTAATAATAATGATGTCTTACGTACATTTCAGTCACATCCACCTGGTCTTATGTCAGTAGATGGACACAAGGGCACACCTTGGCCCTACAGGTTAGGTGGCTGGACCATTGCCAAGTTGCTGGTAAGCAACCATCCCAGAACCAGTGCAGGTCTATGGACTCCTTGTCTGAAGTTCATGCCAGTCTCTCCCACTGCAGCAGTGAGACCAAAGGCCTGGCAATTCTTTCCCCTCCCAAGACTTAGGCTGGGGCTGGGTGCCAGCCTCCAGGGAACTGTAGCTACTTGTGACTATTACCCCACCTCAAGAGCTTTAGCTCCTCCTGTCTCACCCCAGGGTGGCAGAAAAGAACTGGGTGGGGAGAATACAGACCTTACTTCCCCCTGCAATTCTGTCTGATCTAACATCCTTGCTGGTCCTTGCCTTGATGGAGGGTGGAGAGGAACAGGCAGGATGATGGGTCAAGGGGGCACCAGTATTTGGGTTTGAACCCTACTGTCACCTTTGGGGTCTCTGACTAATTATAGCTATTGTGTGGTGGTGGAAAAATGATCTCTAGACATTCCTTTCTAAGACTAAGGCAACACCAAGCCTGAGAGTGAGATTCTGTGGCCTCTCCAGGGTAGCTTGGGTAGAGAATGGGAAGACCCATCTCCAGGACTATGGCTTGTGGTGTGGGGAGGCTGCATTGAGTGGGGTTGTCTCAGCCAGGCTTCCCAAAGGCCCCTCTATACTGTCCCTTGAAGGCAACCCCCCTGCCCCTCTGTCCCCCCAGGGCTGGTGTCCAGGCAGAACCCAGCCAAATTAAGGCAGGGGCCCATCTTCTCTCCTGGGCTAGAGGCAGAACTGCAGGTCAGCTATGCCAAAGCTGCTGACTCAGCCACCATGCTGCAATGAAGAGGACCCGACACATTTGCATTCAGTCCTCCATTTAAAGCCCAAATCCCTCCATTCCTTCTCCTCCCTCAACATCTCTTCTCCAACTATTTGAGTGCTTAACTGGGAAAACTGGTCAGCAAAGGGGTGTGTGTGTACAACAAGGGAGAGATGCTGTCTTTCAAGGAGCTCAGTGAGAAGACCTTGTCTCACCACTGCCACCTTTGTAAAAAGGCTTTCAACAGGGTAGAAAAAAATTTTTAATCCTGAGCTATTAGGGAAGTGCTGAAAGCAAGCAACTTCTATATTGTTCCCTGGGCCCTAATCTTTGATAGTATTTATTATTACACATGCATTTCATTATCTTTGCTAATAAATTACTACTAATAACAATTATTTTTATTACCCAGATTAATTTAGCCTTAACTCATTAAAACAGTGTGCTCCTTAATAGCCAAATCCATTAGAATACAGTTATCTGTCATCAGGAATCTCCTGGTGATGTGACAGGCATCAGAACTGTTATGCTTATGTTTATTATTTATTCATCACCATGATTGTTACTGTAATTATCCTAATTATCCATGGAGGCAGGGAGAATTTATGCCCTTCCATCCTTAGATGGTAGGGATCCAGGAATGGAATCTGGGGGTCCCAATTTTCTGCCTGACTGGAAACAGTTGAGGTATCCCCTTCCTGGTGGGGCTGAAGGGGCAGTCTAGGAAATTGAGGTTGCCATGGAAGCAGGAAAGCAGGTCTGGGCCTTGTAACAAGGAGGCCCTGGAGAACCATCTCCTCCAGGGCTGCCAGGAGAGGAAACTGAGGTAGTGGTTTGACCAGGAGAACTGGATACCCTGGGGGTATCCAGGAAATGTGTCCCTGTCCCCAAATCAATACTGGGGTCTTGGATGTGCATGTGTGGCTTCCACTGGCAGCTTGGCCTGGGGGGATGCTTGTGTTTTCATACATTTATTGGGTCCCTAGTGCGTCAGGCACTATGCTCTTTGTTGTGAAAGGTATTAGGGGCCAGAGAGGCTAGCTGGGGGGCCACCTCCCACCACCACGTAAGATACTGACCTCCAGTTAGATCTTTATACTGCAGCCCTTAATTCATATATACCACCACCTCTCACCTCAATCGGACTTTGTTGTCTGAGCCCTTGCCCATTTGTAATACTTCCACACAGCCTCCTATCCTGGAAAAGTAGCAC
The DNA here is from genome assembly GCA_963574355.1 of Loris lydekkerianus. Taxonomy (NCBI): domain Eukaryota; kingdom Metazoa; phylum Chordata; class Mammalia; order Primates; family Lorisidae; genus Loris; species Loris lydekkerianus. The sequence continues at coordinate 28,026 of CAUYPK010166063.1, read as the reverse complement.
ACTGACCATGACCATAGGCCCTGGCGTGTCCCCACACAACCCCCGGCCCATTTACCAATTTTGTGTCCTTGACTCATCTGAACTATGGATCTTGGAGGCAGCTGCAGGCAGCTCACCTCACCCTGGTCACCACTCCTAACCTAGAGCCCTTTCCACGGTTCTTCATGTCCTAATGATCAGGGCTTTGTACCATCAGGTTTAGGGCTGTTGACTAAAAGCCACCCCTAAGAACAAGTGGAACTCAGACCAGTATGGGAGGGATCTTAGCACCAGGGATGAAGGTGGTGCTCTCCCACTCCCATCTTGCTCAGAAAAAGGCCAAAACTCAGATTTGACTCTGCCTTCCCAAATAAATTCTGGAAGCCTCTCTATAGGCAGGAAACCAGGAAGGAAAAGTCCAGAGCAGCCCCCCTCCCGTTGTGAAAGCAGGGGAGACTCAAGCTCCCCTTCTGTTCCTATATATTGCCCAGTCTCGTCATTTTTTTCTCTGCTTACATAAATGTCCTCATCCACCTCTGGGCCAGCCTTTACCTTCATTTGACCTTATATTTTCTCCCTAGCTGTGTCTCCTTACCTTAGGGATCCACTGAATCACTTCCTCCCAGCCAACACATCTGGGGGCAAAAGTCATCAATTGGGCTCCCAAGCCCACCTTCAATACTCTACTCATTGAGGTGTGTTATTGTATGGTTATTACTGCTTCCCTACATAGGGCATGAGATCCTAGAGGGCAAGTTCACTTACCCCTGGTAGCAAGCTCCAAACATGTCTCCTAGTAGGGGCTCAAAACTAACATGTGGAATGACTAGTGAGATTAAATGAATCTCTTGGGCAATCTGGAAGGAGAAATCACAAAGGATGCAGGGGAGGGGGCTGTAGCCCCACTATTTATCTTGGATTTTGGTGGGGAGGATGATCTGAGTAACAAGGTGCTAAGTCCTTGAGAACCATAATTAAAGCCATCTCCTTTTTTTTCTACTAGCCTGTAGCGCCACCTCTAGTGAGCACCCTTTATCAGGCTCTGCCAACACCCTGCCGCTGTTGAAGAGGAAAGTTAGGGGCAGTTTCACCTCCTAGTGACTGAAACAAGTGCCCTTGGCCCAGGTACACAACATCTTTGGGGCCTCCTCTTGCCTCATCTCTGGTCCCTGTTGGGACCTCCTGTGGTGGTACAGAGTCTGGGGTCCGTTGGTGGCCTGGCGATTGTCTCCCTGTCCAGGCAAACTCCCAACACCCTAAAACCTTGGTGTGGTAAAACTGGTAAAGGAATAAACTTCTTTGGTAAAGGAAAAAACTCTTTGATGAAGGTGACATTGCTTTATCCCTTATTGGTGATTAATAAGGGAAATCCTGGGGCTGTCTGAGGAAGAATCCCTTGCTGGATACTGGGCCTCCCACTTGGTTAGGAACCAAGGATAAAAAGGAGAGATATGGGAAACCTAATAGATATAAGAGGGAGAGACACACAAGGAATAGAGAAGAGGGGGGTTAACACAAGGGAAGAGAGGCCAGAAACCCAGGGAGAGACTAAAGTGGCAGACACAGAAGAGAGACAGAAAGAGGCAGAAACCAGAAAACAGGGTGGGGAACCAGCCAGGCAGGGGAAAGAGAAGAGGGGCAGACTTACAAGCATCTGATAGGCATTCTGCTGACTCTCCTTGCCTGCCCCTTCCCTTATCCTCCAGTCTTGCAGAACCACAGGCCAGCAGAGCCTCAGAGTAGTGCTGGGTAGTAATACAATGGGAAGGGTTCCAACAAGGTCTTTGGGTCTCAACCTCAGGAGATTCCTTTCCAATTCCCACTAGCCCAGCTAGAGTTCTTACCAGGGGTCCCCTTCTTCCAAAAGAGTGCTCAGCCTGACCTTGCTCCCAGGCCCCCAGGCCCCAGTGAGTTGGAAGCAAGGGAGCTGAGTAATGTCACCCTGGGGCCAGGTTGGGTCAAGGTTGGTCCTGGGGAGACAGACCATTCCATGGTGAGATAGGCGCCCACACAGTCTGTATACCAGACTCCCTGAACACTGGGTGCCTCCGAGCTCCAGTGTCTGTAATGGGGACAAGGAACACAGAAGATTCCCCTACACTCAAGGAGTCAGGACAGGTTGGACGCTGGAGACCAAAGAGGAGGGATAGTTTACACCTCTTCACCCTGCCTCAGGAGGAAAAACTTTTTGTCCCCGAGGCAGCCTTCTTGAGGTGGGTAGCTCTGACACAGCTCCCCAGTCTAGATTTTACAGTCTCTGATGGGCCCAATAATGGTCCCTTCCTGAAGGTGAGGGATGTATTGCAGCTAAGAGCTCTGGGTTTTTTTGCCTTTGCGCCCCAAACATTTCCTGCAGCCCGCCTTCTAGCATGAGCGCATAGCCTAGCGCTTAGGTGCCTGTGGACGTCCGACCCTGTGCCCCCAGCCCATCCTCGCCCTCCCATTATTGCCCGTCGATATCAGCCTGAATCCACCTCCCAAAGGCCAAACCCGCAAGGACATGTCCGCGTTCCTGGAGTCCTGCGCTCGTATTAATTGGGTTTATGTCCTGCATTTCCACGCCGCCGGTGCCCAGGAACCTAGGAGTCAGTTCAGGGGCGTTCGCTGGCATCGACCATTCCAGCATGTGATGCCTAAACGGGGTCTCCCACCTGTATCTGCCTGACTCGCTCGCCAAATCTGATCCGGTACCCGTTTGCCCCAGGCTCCCATGGTGCCCTGCCCCCAGGCCGGCCCCAAGCCCGCTCCCACCTGGCCATTCTTGCAGAGGTCCGCCCACATACTGGTGCCGTCGCCGCCACGCATGAGGACGTGGTAGGTGAAAAAGTAGGTGCCGGGAATGTTGCACGTAAACTTGCCGCTGGCCGCGTCGTAGTTGTTGCCTAGGTTGGTGACCACGTCGTCAAACTTGAGCACCTCATAACCCTCGTGGGGGTTCTTGAGGCCGGCATAGAAGGCCACGCGCGGCACAGTAGTGTAGGTGGCTGTGCTGATGGCGCCGCTGCCCCCTGCGCCCGGTAGCCCTGGAGGGCCCGGCTTGCCTGGCTCACCCTTCTCCCCGGGCGGCCCCACAGGGCCCGGAGGCCCGGGGTCTCCAGGAGGCCCGGGGGGACCTGGCTTGCCGGTGCGTCCCGGCTTCCCCTGGGGGCCCTGCACCAGCGTGGAGGGCGGGGGCGCACCGCTCTGCTCGCTCAGGGCGTCGCCGCCGTCGGGCCGCACGCCGGCGCCGGGGCCCCGCGCGGGGTAGGGGTCGCACACCATGCGGCAGGTGCCCAGCATCTCATAGTGGCCGTCCGGGCCACCGGAGCTCACCAGCACAGGGATCAGCACCACCAGCACCAGCAGCATCACCACGCCAGCGGCGGCCGCTAGGAGCGTCTTCCGGCCGGCGCGGAGCCTGGGGAGCGCCGGACCGCCGGGCCGCGCCGTCGGGGCAATGGTGCCGGCGGGCGGGGGGCGCGGGCTAGGCGCCCGCGCTCAAGGGCGGTCCAACGGGGCTGCGGGCATAGACCCGTGCCCCGGGCGCCGCGCTGCGTTGCGCTGCGCTGGCTGCGCTGCGGAGCCCAGCCGCCGGCTTCTGCTTCGCGCCTCCCTCCCGCTGCGCTACCGGACTGAGCGCCGCGGCAGCCGGCTCCCGCCTCCCACCTTGCTCCTCCAGCCTCCCTGCGCTTGGGCCACCGCCCCCTCGGCCGGGCCCCACCCCACCCTCTCGGTGCGGCTTGGGGAGCGCTAGGGGGTGGGGCTGAGGGCGGGGCCGGCGCCTAATTGGGCCTCCGGCGCCTCGGGGTGGGAGGGGCAGGCAGGGGCGGGGCCGCAGAGATCCGGGCTGGAGCCGGGAGAGGAAGGGGGCTACCGAGAACGCGGGAGACTGAGACTGGGAAATGGGGAGGGGGCTAGAGTCAGAGAAACAGGAGGGGCTTTCAGAGGGAAGGGGGAATTTGGGATCAAACAGCGAACGGAAGAGAGGGCCACAGGGAGAGCTAGAGAGCGCCGAGGGGTTCGGGAGAGAAGCCTCGAAGGTCTGTCACGAGGAAATCCAGAGGAACACAGAGGCTCGAGGGGCCACGATCCTCAGGGTGCAGAAGCGAGGGGAGCGCCCACGTCTGCTGGAGACAAAGAGGGCACTGAGGGGAGGACGGAGCGGGGAGCGGGAAGGTAGGTAGGATGAGAAAGGGGGTTATGAGGAGGAAAAAGAGGGAAAGCAAAGGAATGACAGAGAGGGGCCGTTTCCGTACTCTGGCCTGGCAGATCGCGCGTCTGAGAGATCTGAGGATCGAATACCTGACAGGGTACCCGAGCAGATCCCGAGTACTGAGGAGCTGCCTCCTCTTTTCTGGCTCTAACTGTTCCAGGAACCTAGCTTCTCCCAGGTCCTCACCTTTCCTTTCCTCGCCTCTGTCCCTTCCACGCTGAGTTCCGCCCAGGCTGCTTTTTTCTTGGTGCCCCTTTATCCATCTTTCTCTCATCAATCCACTTATCCCTGCCTCTAGACCAAGGAGAAATGGGGATCCTAAGAAGCTAGGCACCCCCACACTACTTCTCTGAGCTGACAGGTACAAATACTATCCCTGAGTGGTGGCCCCCCTTTTCCTGCTGCTTTGAGGAGGGGGCTGATCTCACCCAGTCCTTCGGCTCCTCTCTCACCCCCCGCCTCAGTGACCCCTAACTCTTCTCTCAATTGTGTGAGACTCTCCTCTTCCTCAAGTGAAATAGTGTTTAGGTTGCATAAACTGAAATGTGTCTACTTCCATCAAAATGTTTGTCACATTATTTGAGACCCAGCTCCATGCTGCTCCACTGCTCCTCCTTCACCCTCCTTCAGCCCACCAGGGAGGAGGGCTCAGACCACTGCTAAAGAATGACACCCCTGGCCTCTTCTCTCCTGAGAGGGCCTCTTTCCAGCTTACCCTCTCCCTGCTGACCTGCCATCACGGTCCATATGATCTCTGATCTTCCCTACCCAAGGTTGAGATTGCTTATCCCTGTCCAGGGCTGAAAAGAAAGATATGTGAGAACATCTAATGAGGGGTCTGTGAGAGAGGACCATTCCTGAGCCCAGGTTAGAGCGACCCCCAGTACCACGGAGGGAGCTTTAAAAAAAAATCAGTAAATAACATTTATTCAGGGCTTACTGTGTGCTAGGCCCTATGTTGAAGAGTTTACATAGGTGATCACACTGATCTTCACATCAACCAAAGAGGTAAAGCCTATCATTATTTTCATTTTACAGCTGGGGAACAGAGGCTCTGGAAAGTTAGGAGATTTGCCCAAAGTCACACAACTAGTAAGTGGTAGAGCAGGGATTCAAAACCTCAGTCTGGCTTCAAGCGCTTCCAGCTTCAAGGAGCGAGGGTCTCCGGGTGCTGTTTATTACCCAAAATGCAGGAAGATAGGGAGTCAGCGCTGCTGGACCTCCTCAGGCTGAGTAAGTAGTCCTCAGCTGTCTGCTGTCAGTCCAGCGTCCTGGTCTCCCACAGCGGTATCCTCAGTGTGAAGCCCTCACCCTCTAAGACCCCAGGGGCTTGTGCACGGTCGTCAGCGCATGATTTATACAGACTCGGCTCTCGCAGGTAAGCAAGTACACTGGCCCCTCCTCCGTTACCTCGCCGGGGCTCGCCCACCAGTCGAAACCCTGCAACCCTCATAGAGCCTGCCAGGGATGTTACAGCTGGCCGCTGGCGGGCCTAGGAGGAGGCGGGAGCACCCACCCCCGCGCTCGCCGGGGCGTTGGAGAGGCGAGCTGGCCGCTGCTCGGCGCCCCGCCTCCCGCCGCTACAGAGCGCCCGCTCCCCTGGCGCGGTGTGGCGTCTCTGTCAGCCCAGCCGGATTCTCCCTGCTTCGCTGGAGTGGAAAATAACGGCTTCAAACTTTGCAGAGAGGAGCTAGTGCCAGCACTTTAATTAACAGCCATCTTGGCCCGTGAGCCGGGGCCACGGGTTCGGTGCCTCCCCTGGGCTCGCCAAGCCCCGCCCAGGTCCCCGAGAGAAGCAACTTCCACCCCGGGAGTTTAGCGCTCCTGTTCTCCAGAGATGAGGGCCTGGCGATGGGGAGCAGGTGCTGTCTTGAGGGGCATCTCCTGGCTTAATATCTGAAAGCCCCCCAGGCTCTCCTTTCGTCCCCACATTCCCTAAAGTCTGGCGGTTGAAGATTCTGAAATTAAATACCTTCACGCCAGTTCTACCTGGTAGTTTTAGGTAAATCGCCTAACCTGCAGTGCCTCAGGTGTCCTCCTCTGGAAAAGGGTGGTTGTGAGTATTAAATGAGCAGGTAAAGCTCTGGGCTCAGTATCTGACCCTTATGTACCCGGTAGAGGGTAGATAGTAAAATTATTGCACCTCAAGGCTAAGAAGGCCTTTGCACCATCCTAGGCCTAGGGTCTCCTGAGTCCTGCCATCTTCTTACAGGTTGCTCTGCATGGCACTAGGAGAGGGGGATAGTGGGGCTATGCTGCCAGGTTTAGAAATGGGACTAGATGAGTGAGGAAGGAACCCTGGAGTTCTGGCTCCCAGGTCTCTTCTTCAACTATCTGCCAACACCAGGCTTTCAGAAAGGGAAAGGAAGTAGTGCATCCTCAGTAGGGAAGGAGGGAGGCTGCCAAGGTTGGGGCCTGAAGGTCCAGCTTTGCTTTCCCTCACACCATTCCAGGGGTGAGAATTGGGTGCTGAGCATTGGGGTGGATTGTGGAAGGCTCAGGAGTGTGGGGCAGGTAAGGATCTTCACTTATGAATAGCTGACTTTAGGAAACTGAGTGGTTGTCCCATGATATTTTGGGGTTCTCTGAATGAATGTGAGTGGGTGTGAATGTGTAAGAGACTGTTGGTGTTAGTGTGTGTCTAGGCTTGTGAGTGATGAAGGGGGTTGCTGTGCCCTGACTCATCAGCTGGCAAATCTGCATTCACTTATTTTTACATTTACTGAAAAAACCTAGCTAGGCTATGTGAGGCGGTAGTAGTGGTACATCCAAAGATGAGTAAGACCTAAGCAGTGCCCCTGAGAAACTATTTGGTGGGCAACATAGGCAGAAAGAAAATTATGAATGCTATAATAATTACTGTAGTTAACATTTTCGAGCACTTACTAAGTGCAAGATCCTGTTCTAAGCCCTTTGTGTGGATTATCTTATCTAATCTGAACTTGTTATCATGGATTTAAAACTGTTATGTGGCTTATATCATTTAATAGTAATAACCCCCATCAGGGAGGTACTATTATTTCCCCCATTTCATGGCTGAGGGATGGAAGGCTAGGGTAGAGATTTGCATTAGGTGTTATGAAGCTCAGAGGAAGAATGCCCTGCCCAGAGGAGTTCAGGAATACTTTACAGAGAGATGTCATTTTTTCCATCTATCTGTTCATCCATCCATTCATTCATCCTTCATCCATTCTCTCAACCCATATTCATTGACTGCTCACCATATCTTTTGTTACACAGGACACAATAAAGAGCAGGAAAAGCCTCTGACCTCATGTAGTTTACATTGTATTGCTGGAACCTAGACAATTGAACAAGCAATTGCTATGTAGCCTGATAAGTGCACTGCAAGGGAATGTGTATAGTAATACAGATACACTCAGTGGTGTCACCTAAATTCGTCTGGAGGCAAGGAATCATGGGAAGCTTCCTGGAGGAGGTGATATTTAAGTTAAGCTCTGACAAAGCAGTCAGCAAGGTGAAGAAGATGGCCTCCAGAGGTGGAGGAAGGAGGAGACAAGGAAAAGTATTCTAGGCAGAGGGAACAGCATGTGCTAAGGACCAACTTGCAGGGCTTTGTGGGCTGTGGCAAGGAGTTTATAATTTATACTAAGGGCAGTCATAAACCACTGAAGGGTACTAAGTGAGTGGGTGAAATCAGATTTTTCAGATTAGAATGATCACTTGTTACTGTGGGAGGAGGATTAATATAGAATAAGAGCCAGGTGTGGTGGCTCATGCCAGTAATCCTAGCACACTGGGAAACTGTGGTGAGCAGATTGCCTGAGCTCACAAGTTTGAGACCAGCCTGAGCAAGAGGGAGACCCTATCTCTAAAAATAGCTGGGCACTGTGGCAAGAGCCTGTAGCCCCCCTATTGAGGAGACTGAAGCAAGAGAATTACTAGGTCCCAAGAGTCTGAGGTTGCTGTGAGCTGTGACACCATGGCACTCTACAAGAGGTGACAAACTAAGACTCTCTCAAAAAAAAAAAAAAAAAATAAAGGTAAAGAAAGAATATTGGTAAGGAAACTAAGTAGGAGCAGTTGCAGTTGTAAGTGGGCAAAGTGAGAGCTGAGAGTTGCCTGATTTGAGAAGGCAGGGGGTGGTAGAATGGCGTATTTGTGGACAGATTGGTTTGAAGGTCAGGAAATTTTCAGGTTTCTGGAAAGATCTCGAAATGTTTATTGAATAAAGAAAGGATGAATGTTGTTGCAGTTACATGGGCACCAAGATATAAAGTACATAAAGCCAGGTGCTTTAGATACTCTATTTCATTTAATCCTCACTACAGTCTAAGGAGTAAACATTATGTACATGTTGGAAATGAGGATGCTAAGACTCAGAGAGGTTAGGTGACTCGCCTAGGATTATACATCTGGTAAGAGGGAGTTGTAACACAGGTATATTTCACTCAGGTGGAGTGAAAATCAGCCCCCACTCTGCCCAGCAGGCATGTACCTAGTGGAGAAGACAGAGGCACTTGAGAGTCAAGGCCCAGTAGTATAGTAGGACTATTTTTGTTTTCTGGTTGAAGTCACTGATCTACAGCCCTGGCCTGGTCAGAATGAAGAGCTGGGCACCAGGAGCCAGAGACCTGCTACCAACTTGCCATATGTGTTTGGAGATGTCTTATCACATTTTAGGGCTTCCATTTTTTTCTTAGGGTAATTTTCTGGGGCATCTCAAAGGCAATGATTGGTATCCATTAAAACATTATAATTCTCAGCATGACATTGTAATTCAGACACTTTCAGATTCTTTCCTTTTTTGAAACCCCCTTCCATAATTTCAACACCCTTTTGGAGAGGGAGCATTTGGTCAGAAAATATGGAAGAATGGAAGGTGAGTTTGGGATGGGGAGGCCAGGGCATATATATCTCAGTGGACTGCACCAGAGTTAGTCACAGAACTGAGGCCTGGCTGGGTGACAGAGGTTGGTGAGGGGACCTTCTCCAGGAGACTCTCCCCCAGCACTGTCTCCTAAGCAGTCTCTTGAGGAGGAGAGAGTGGGATTCAGGGGACACAGTCCAATTGCCCAAGTCATTGGCAGGTTTTCTTATACCTCCGGCACTATAGAACTCTGGAAATCTGCCCAACCTGGGCATTCTTACCAACATGCAGCTCAGCAGCCCCAAGAAGGCCCTGGCTAAATGAGGGAGGACCTAATGGGAGGGACCACCTCCACTCAACCTAGCCTGTGTCACGGAGCTGCATGTATAAGTGATGAGTTTCTGTAGCCAAACATGAACCAATATAATGGCGGGTGCCCTGGGTCAGCTGGGGAGACAGATAGCAGGAGGCAGGAGTGACAGGCAGTGCAATTATGCTGAGCCTCTTTTATAGGCAGCAAAGAAGGCCCTGCCTGGCCAGCATGGTCTATGGGCCCCCCACCTTCTCCCATAGGCCATGACTCTATGGCTGGGGAGGAAGAGGCACTGGGGCCAGTAGAGAACAGCTGGTTTTCCTGGGTTTTGGGTTTGAGGATGGAGTATCAGAGGGAAAGCCTCCTGCTCCCCAGGCTGACTCAGGAAGGCTTCCTCTTTTGGAAGCCCTGTCCCTTCTGTGAAAAACATCCTTATTCTTACCTCAGGAGACCATAGAACTTAGGTCTTAGAGAGAGCTCTCAGAGAACCCTCCTTTGACAGGGACTCTGTCCTGGAGAGGAGAAACAGCTTGCCCAAGGTCACAGGCCTGATCTGAGGCAGAGCCAGGATGGGAATCCCAGGGATTCTTTGCAGTATCCTTTCAGTGAGAGATCAGAGGGTAAGGGGAAGAAGGGCTGGCTGCTGGCCTCTGTGCTGGGTGGTCTCCACAGAGCATCTGAGGGCAGTAGTGGAGGGTGAGATCAGAGGTCTAACAGGTGGTGTGAGGGTTAGAACATGGCTGCAGCAGTACCCTCGGAGAGACAAAATCTGCCAGCGTTGAGAGTGGCCCAACCCCCTTCCTCATTCTGAGAAGGGTCTTTGAGCACCTCATCTCTGTACATTTGAGGACAGAGCCACTGAGAGGGAGTCTCTGAGGTGTCAGAGCCAGTAAAGCAGTAGAGCTAAGAAGTGGGTGCTTAGTAAATGCTCATTAAACTGAACCCCTCCCTGCACACATAAGGAATGTGTGCAGTGGCACAGTGGCAGAGACCCTGTATCCAGAAGGGACCTGAACTTGGTTTAATGCTCTGCTCTCACTGCCTTGACTTTTTTTTTTTTTTTTTTTTTTTGAGACAGAGTCTCACTATGTTGCCCTGGGTAGAGTATCGTGGTGTCATAGCTCATAGCAGCCTCAACTCTTGGGCTTAAGTGGTTCTTAAGTGCCTCAGCCTCCCAAGTAGCTGGGACTACAAGCACCTGCTACAATGCCCAGCTATTTTTTTGTTGTTGTTGATACAGTTGTCATTGCTGTTTAGCAAGCCCGGGGTGGGTTTGAATCCGCCAGCCCCACTGTATGTGGCTGGCGCCTTAACCACTGAGCAACAGGCGCTGGGCTGCTTTGACATTCAGGCTGGTCTTGGACTCCTGGGCTCAAGTGGTCCTTCTGCCTCCTGAGTAACTGTCTGGGACTACCAGCATGCCTGGTCTCACCTTGATGTTCTTTGTGGTTTTTGGCCGAGGCTGGGTTTGAACCCACCACCTGCAGCATATGGGACTGGCGCCCCATCCCTTTGAGCCACAGGCACCACCCACACCTTGATGTTCTTAACATTTTTTTTTTTTTAAGAGATGCAATCTTGGGCGGTGCCTGTGGCTCAGTGGATAGGGTGCCAGCCCCATATACCGAGGGTGGCGGGTTCGAACCCATCCTGGCCAAACTGCAACAAAAAAAATAGCTGGGCATTGTGGTGGGCACCTATAGTCCCAGCTACTTGGGAGGCTGAGGCAGGAGAATTGCCTAAGCCCAGGAGTTGGAGGTTGCTGTGAGCTGTGATGCCATAGCACTCTACTGAGGGCGATAAAGTGAGACTCTGTCTCAAAAAGAAAAAAAAAGAGAGATGTAATCTTGGGTGGCACCTGTGGCTCAGTGAGTAGGGCAATGGCCCCACATACTGAGGGTGGGGAGTTCAAACCTGGTCCCGGCCAAACTGCAGCAAAAACATAGGCGGGCATGGGGCAGCGCCTGTGGCTCAGTAGGTATGTCGCTGGCCTAATATACTGAGGGTGGCGGGTTTGAACTTGGCCCTAGCCAAACTGCAACAAAAAAATAGCCAGGTGTTGTGGCGGGCACCTGTAGTCCCAGCTACTCAGGAGGCTGAGGCAAGAGAATTTCCTAAGCCCAGGAGTTGGAGGTTGCTGTGAGCTGTAATGCCATAGCACTCTATCGAGGGCGATAAAGTGAGACTCTGTCTCAAAAAAGAAAAAAATAGCCAGACACTAGGCGGATGCCTATAGTCCCAGCTACTCAGGAGAGTAGAGGCAAGAGAATCGCCTAAGCCCAAGAGCTGGAGGTTGATGTGAGCTGTGACACCATAGCACTCTACCAAGGGCGACAAAATGAAACTCTATCTCTAAAAAAAAAATGCGATCTTGCTATGTTGCCCAGGGTGGCCTTGAACTCCTGAGCTCAAGTAGTCCTCCCAAGCAGTTGTAACAATTTTTTTTTTTTTTTTTTTTTTTTTTTGCAGTTTTTGGCCAGGACTGGGTTTGTACCTGCCACCTCTGGCATATGGGGCAGGCGCCCTATTCCTTTGAGCCACAGGTGCCACCCCCAGTCGTAACAATTTTTGAACAGACTTCACATTTTCAGCTAGCACTGGGCCCTGCAAATTATGTAGCTGGTCCTGGCCCTGAAATAGAGATGTGCTTTGTTCTTGAAGGGGCTCCCTGGGCCTCTCCTTGCCCCAAACCTCACCCTAAGATGGCCCAAATGGAAGGAGACAGGTGCCCAGAAGAAGCTAGTGTTTGGTTAGCTTCTTGGAGATCCTCATCTAATAACAACAGCTGACCATGCATGTGTGGGGTTGGGGGAACTTGGCTGCTCTGTCCTGCTGGCCTTGATCCCGTCCTTGAGGCCTGCACTTTGCTTGTCTGTCCATCTGTGTACCCTGGTCAGTGTTGTGTATGGGGGGGGGGGTGTGTGTCCTGGGCCACAGGACTTGTGGTTCTCTGTCAGGTGAGGAGACTTGGTCCCTCTGCTCACTGATCACTCCCCCAGGACAGGAGGATTTGGGGATTGGTAGAGGGGGAAGGGAGAGAGGCTTAATTAGCAGGCAGAGCTAGGCAGCAGGCAGTGGGGCACACAGATCGAGCTGACTTTTCCCACTATAGATCTGCTCTCAGGGAGAGGTTGGGAGAGGCACTAGCCGGCTGGCTTAGGCTCTCACTTGGCTATTTTAGGAATATTCTTAACCCTTCCCATGCCACTGCCTTTATCAGACTTCTGTTCCAGTGCACAGAGTGTCCTTTCCCTCTTGCCCCACCTCAGTCCCTATTCTTCCCTGGCAGCTGAGAAGGTCAGAGTTTTCTCAGTGGTGGGATGAGTTGATTTTTGCCAAGGAAATTTCCCAGGCCCCTGACCCCCCTTCTTTGTCCTGCCCTGTGCCTTCTCCCTGCACCTCATCACAGCTCTGGACTAAGAGAAATAGCAGATTGAACACCACCTTAGCCCTTCTTATCTTATAAAATTGGAAGGGTTAGACTTCCCCATCTAAGTGAAAACATCTGACCTGGACCCAGGAGAGTCAGAGGGGGGAAGCTGCAGGCCTGATGCCCCATCTGGGCCTAGTTTCCAGTGGGGTGTCCACACAGAGCCCCTCAATGTCATGGGGTTCCCTCTGCCTTTGTTCTTTCCCACTCTAGATCCTTCCCAGTGTCCAGCTTCTTAGAAGAAACCAGGCCAGGATAGAGATACTACCTGGGCAAGGCCAAGGGGAGTTCCACTGAGCACAGGAGGGCTTGGCATTAGTAAGTCTGAAATTCTGGCCAAAACAAGGGAATAGATCTTGTCTCACTCAGTGTCAGGGGTTCTTGTGTCTGTGCTAGACTTGACTGAACTGAAAGCTCCGTGTTATCCAGGCCTTGTAGTGTCATCCTCAGGCACAAGCCTTTTGAGACTAGGAGTTGGAGTGTGCTACCAGATGCTTCTGGGAGAGCTTGACTTGGAGATCTAGGCACATGGCTGATGATGCCACACAAAGTCCAGCAGCCTGTACTGTGTCTGATCCTGTGCTGGGCACTGGATATAGAGGCTCCATAATAAAAAATCAGTCTCTGAGAAGGGAAGCTCTCGGTTCACCAGGTGACAACCATAGTGTTGAGGGACTGGGAAAAGTGAGTCCTCCCCACAGGACCTAACACCCTCCTCCAGGTTCTCACAACCAGCACAGCTTCAGCAGTGACAGCAATGGCTGGGGTGGGGTAAGGTCAGGTGAAAATGCTTTAGCTCCCCTCAGGGGCTGCAGAGAGGGCTCTTGTGATGGGGGTCACTGAGCTGCATGTCCTCCAGCTTCCAATCCAGAAAGAGCCTGATGGATTGATCGAGGTGTCCTGGGAAAGATTTTGAGTTCAAAGAGATAATGCCCTTCAGAGACTCTGGAAGAATTTTCTGTGTTATTTAAAAAGTAAGAAGTCCTCTCCCTTTACCCCTAATTGAAACTATGAATACATGTCGGTCTTAGCTTTTTGACTTATTGAAGATTATTTGGGTAGCTGTGAAGCTTTGAGAAGAGAAATTATAAGTTTTATAATCCTGGTAAAGTCTTTTAAAATAAATTTAGTTTTAAATTTCTTAAAAAAAAAAAAAAAAAGATACTATGAATAGAAGGCAGGAGGTGGCAGGAAAGTGGGGAGCCCCTGTCTTTATCAGGTAGGGGTAGGGCAGGTTGGCTCTGCAGTTCCAGAGGAGGACATCCTGGGCACAGGCTAGCTTTGGCAGGGCTAGGAGCTGAACTCAGGAGTCCTGGATGCATCCCCTCCCCCATGTTCCTCACTTGCTAGCTCCCTCCCTCCCTGCTGGCTCCCAGGCTGGGAGCCCCAGCTGGTGGAGGATGTCTTGCTCCTCAGCAGCTGGGATTTGTAAATATTTATAGGAACATGGAAAAGATCAGTGGCTGACAGGCCCAGGGAGCTGGCAGAGGCCCTGCCCAGAGCTCAGCAACTTCACTCCTCCTTCCTCACACTCTGGCCTGGTTTGAGAGAGCCTGGAATGGCAAAAAGGGGCGATGAAGCAGGGCGTGGGCTGGCAGCCTCCACATCTAGGACATGAGCATGAAGGATGTGCTTGTCCACCTGCTCCTGGGCTCAGCTTCCACCCTTAGAGCCACTTACATCCCTCCATGCTGGCTTTGGCTCACATGGGCAAGGCCAGACTGCCCCCACCCACACCTATTGTTTCAACACTTGTCCCACACCTCCTTGTCCCACGTGTGTGTGTACACACATGCTTTCTAACTCCAACATCCATGTTGATGTTCACTATCATGCTCATGGGCTCACACCTTTGCACACACACTGGCTTACACTCACAGACCCACTGGGGGCACAGACTTCAGCTCTTCCCCACAGGCCTTAATACAGGTCCCAGGAGGGAAACTCCTGTTTCCTATCTGAGGAGGGCTGTGAGTGTAAGTGTAGGAGCAGGAGGGAATAGGTCCTGAAGTCAAGGGATGGAGAACAGGGAGGGGGAGATGGAGAGAGGCCTGGACCAAGGGCCATTCAGAGCTGACATCAGTAAGGCAGAGACAAAGGCAAGCCAGAGAAACAGGATGACAAGGGTCAAGGCTGAGGGGGTAGAAACTGGGGACAGAAGGCCCCCCGGATGAGAAGCTGTCACATTGCTGCTTCAGTGGGCTTGTGAGACAAGCACCACCCCTAGCTGGAGCCTCTCCCCTCTGGATCTTGTCATTGTGGCTTTGCTTTACTGCTTGGGCAGGCGGGAGTGGTGACAAGCAGGGAAGACAATGCCCAAGGCAGCTGGCCGTGCCACTCCAGCCCAGCTGCCAACTCACCCGTCAGTGCCCAACTCATCCCCCACAGGGACCCAGAGAGACCAGTGATCAGCTGGCTGCCCTTACTGCCCACTGTCACAGTTGTGGGGAGGGGAGCAACTGGTCCCCCTCCCCATAAGGTGGGCAGTGCCAACCAGACCTTGCCCAGGCCCCAGGACTCTGAAGCATGAGCCAAGCTCTGATTTCAGACACCCAGGACCTACCAGACATGAACGGGAACCAGTGCACGAGACAGGGGCTTGAGGAAGGGGCTGGGGAAGAAAGCCATTGTGAGGAACTTGATGTGTTGTTGACATAAACTTTTTATTTCATTTGCTTTACCATGCATAAGAACGATGTTCCCACACCCTGTGCCCCTGGGTGCTGTGTTAAATAATCGTCCTTCTCACCTTGGGTCTGTCTCAGGGTGTTAGTTCTGGGGTATCAGTCAGTTTATGCTCTGCAATCTGAGAACGACCATTTCTATAAAATCAGAAAGGCAAAAAGGAATAATAATAAAAAGCAGGGAAAGTTTCATTGACTGCTGTTTTCCTGTTTTTCTAAACACTGGTGCTGCTTTTCACCCAGGTTTTGACGTCCTGATTGATTCATGCTTTCACAGGTCCATTCAAGTATTTATTCAACAACCATTACTCATCTAAGTGCCAGGCCCTGCATCCTGAGAGCCAGTGAAAAAGTCACACGTGGTTCTTGCTTGCACAGTGTTTAGAGTTGATCAAACCCAAACAAAGATGCAATAAAGTGTGTTTCCTCTAGGGGGCCAAGGGACCAGTGTCCAAGTGCCCAGCCTGGGGCCTCAGACATTATGCTTTTCCAGTTGAATGCTTGGAAATAACTCAGAATCCTTCTCAAGTTCCGGGATCAACATCTCCTTCCTACCCATCTCCTGCTTCTGCAGGTCCACTTTCCCACAAAATCAGGCCATATGGTAATGGGGGAAAGGGTATGAATGCAAAACCAAATCTCAGCTTGGACACTTGCTGGCTAGGTGACCTTAGGCAAATCACTTCATCTTTCCAAGTCAGTTTCTTTCTCTGTGAAACACAGTGACAAATACCCATCATTAGAGTACCACTGGCATCAGAGGAGAGTAAGTATATAAAGCACCAAAGATGGTGCCTGGCACATGGTAGGGCCTCAACTAATGCTAGCCCTTTCCCCTGCCCCTTAGCCAGTGGTATATGCTCATTGCCTCAAGGGCAGAAAAGGGACACTTAAGAGTTATCGGGTGTTGCAGGAAGACCCAATATTCCGTGCACTGTGGAACTACGCTTCATGCTTTCCTCACAGGCGGACTGACTCTTTTTTTTTTACTTTTCAGATTTATATAAGGGTACAGACAATTAGGTTATGTTGTTTTCATTTGTTAGGTAGAGTCCACGCTTTAGTTGTGCCCTTCACCCCAGAGGTATTGGGTGGTCTGATTTTGTTTTAAGGAGAACCTCTTATTTGAGGGTGGAGAAGCCTGGTTTTGCCTCCTGGACCACCTGAACACTCCAGAGAAAAAACCCCTTTCTTCAATTAGTTTCTTCCTTCTCTGGCTCTCAAGTTTACAAAAGCATATTGTGGGCATGGTGGGTGTGGAATGGTGGTGGTGGTTGGTGATGAGAGTTGTGATGGCAGCAGGTGGTGGTAATGATGCTGGTGATGGGAATGTTGGTGGTAGTGGTGATAGTGATGGTGGTGATGATAGTGGTATTGGAGGTCATGATGGTGGTGGAGATGGTCATAGAGGTGGTGGTGATGATGGAGATGGTGGTGATATTATCAGAAGTGGTGATGGTGATGGTGGTGGTAGTGATGGTGGAAGTGATGATGGTGGAGATGGTGATGGTAGTGGTAGTGATGGTGGTGATGTTGGTAGTGGTGGAAGCTCAGCCTGGTCAATAGAGCAAGACCACATCTCTAAAAAAAAAAAAAAAAAAGGAAAAAAGAAAAAAAAGAATCCTGGGCGGTGCCCATAGCTCAGTGGGTAGGACGATGGCCACATACACTGAGGCTGGCAGGTTCAAACTCAGCCTGGGCCAACTAAAATAACAATGACACTGCAACAAAAAAAATAACCAGGCGTTGTGGTGGGCTCCTGCAGTCCCAGCTACTTGGGAAGCTGAGACAAAAGAATTGCTTAAAGCCCAAGAGTTTGAGATTGCTGTGAGCTGTGATGCCACGACACTCCTACCTAGGGCAACAAAATGAGACTCTGTCTCAAAAAAAAAAAAGAAAAAAGAAAAAGAAAAAGAATCCTATGCTCAGATTTTGAAAGTTAGAAGAGAGTTCAGTTTCAGTTAATCTCCGAGGGCCTACAATGTGGTCCTCACTTCATTTTCACAGCTATGCCCTGAGATTACAGCCTCCTTTTGAAGATAAAGACACTGAGACCAGAGATAGCAAGAGACCTGGCTAGAGGCATGAAGATGTATTTAAACACTGGGCCCTTTGACTTCTAGTCCAAGTTCCTTCTCTATGCCATTGTCATTTCACAGTAGGGGAAATGAAGATCCAGGGAGGTCAAGTGGTTTGCCCAAGGTCATGCAGCAGTTAGAGGCAGCCTGGCCATTTTCTCTGCATTCCTAGGTCACAGCAGCCTTTGCTGCTCACCAGGGGTAGGGTCAGAGAAGGACAGAAGGCCTCCAGCCTATTACCCCTCTCAGTCCTGACAGAGGCCTAAAGCCCAGACCTCCTTGGTCCCCTGTGGCAGGCTCTGTGCTGTCCTCCTGACCCTGTACACTGTCAACTCCAATCTCCCCTCCAGCCTCAGAGTGCGTGTGACAGACATCCCAGTGCTGCCTGACCCATTCAACCTGTCACCTCCTCTCCAAGATCTGACCATGGGCCTCCCTCGGCCTGAGCACTGTGCTGCAGCATCTCTGACTGGCATTGAGGTAGAGGGACAGGGGCTGCCACCCCTCTGTACTCTCATCCTTGCCTGAGCTCTGAGGTGGTAAGCTTGAAATCCAATCATCTTGTTCTCCTTACTTTAGAGCAAGGCCTTAGTTTCCTGTTTTAAAAATGGGTAGCTCTAGGGCGGTGCCTGTGGCTCAAAGAAATAGGGCGCTGGCCCCTTATACCAGAGGTGGCGGGTTCAAACCCAGCCCTAGCCAAAAAAAAAAAAAAAAAAAATGGGTAGCTCTACCTTGACCCACTTGCAGTTGGTGAAAAAAGGGAAGAGAGAGAAAGAATTGTGCCCCGGCTGTAGGCTGTACATTGTCCCCAGGCTTCCTCCTCCAGGGAGCCTTCTGCGACTCATCCCTACCCCCAACTCTCTCTGACCTCTCTACACTATTCCTCTAAACTTAAAGGTGGGTGCCTGGCTCCAGGTCTGAGTCATGATGGTGATGTTGATGATGATGGTGGCAGTGGTGGTGGTGAGGGTGATGGTGGCAGTGCTGATGTTTGTGATGGCAGAGGAGGTCGTGGGATGGTCAGAGTAGGGTAGGGACTCCTGGAGGGAGGGAGGTTGACTGGTCGCCACTTTCTTCTGCTTCTCCCCTACCAACGCTTTAATAATAGCTGCTATTATTGAGTGTCACCTATAAAATAGGTAAATGCTAATAATACATAATAATTCATTTACTCCTCCCAACAACCCTATGCGGCAGGTGCTGATATTTTAGAGATGAGATGGCTGAAGTGCAGAGAGGTTAATTAATTTGCCCAAGGTCACAGTTTGCAAAATAGCAGCGCCTAGACTCAACTACAGTCCCACACCAAAGTCTCACTCTTGGCCTGTACTCCTGCTTCCTGGACAGAGCTCTATCCATGGGAGAAGAGCTAGAGGAGATTTCCAGGGGTTCCACTATTTTGGGGTTCTAGGGCCCAGCAATGCCATTCTATCTTCCTGCTTCCAAACAGGCCTGCACCCTTAGGAGCTCTGACAGGGGAAGTGTGGTTGGGGAGGAGGCTAGGTTCTTCCTGGTGGCATTAGCAGCAGGGGGTGGGGCTCTGCCAGGGCAGCTCACTCCAGCTCCTAGCTGGGGCTCCCGCCCTTGGGAGCTCCATCCTGCTGGCTCCCTCCCTCCCAGGATCTCATTATATCCCTAAGAGAAACTGACAGCCTCAATATCTTACTTTGCAAATATAGTTTATTCCTTCAATAAAGCCGCCTGCGCAGGGGAATGTTTAAGCCTTGCTCTCCCCCGAGAGCCTCATTTGAATTTCTAAACTCTTTAGTTGCCTCCTCCAATGGGGCAGCGAATAATGAAAACGCAGCAGCCAGCTTTGAAGGGATTCATTTCCTGTCCAGTCTCCGCTGATGTTGAGGCTGATGGTGAGCCGGACCTACCAAAGAGAGGACTGCTGGTTAGCTGGGTGCTGGGAGCAGAAGGCAGGGAGGCCTCAGCCTGCATCTGGGCACCCAGGAACACATGAGGATCCAGCTCATGCCCACATGGGTCTCCAGCCTCCAACCCTTGTTGCTGAGGTCCTTGCTTGTGGGCTCAGCACAGGGGCCCCTCTATGGGGCCTTTCAGCCTAAGAGTCCCTCTACAAGGCCTTCCTGCCTGAGGACCCATTCCCAGAGACTGTGCCCAGGGACACCTCCACTGTGCTCAGGGGCCCCTGGACCGCATCTCTGAGGATGCTCAGCTCACCAATCCCTGGGGATGAGTTCTCCTCCCTGGTGGGACCCCTCACTCCAGGGCAGCCCCTATCACAGGCCCCCATGGGAGTCTCTAATTAAAGGGCCGGCATGCCCCTTGGGGACTCATTAGGCCCGCTGTGCAGAGAACATTTAATCATTGCTCAGAGCATCGATTGGAAAATCAATTTCTTTGTCTCTCTGCACGCGGCGCTGGAGAAGTGGGGGAGCGCTGACCTCCTTCTGCTGCCATGTAAAGTGCTGCACATTTAATCAGGGAACAGAAATCAATTAGCCACTTACGAGGTTGGCTTTAGTTACCGAGTTGCAGGGCTGCGCTGCAGCTCAGCGCTGACAGAAGTGAATCTCCTCAACCCACCTGGCTGGCCAGCACCATGCCCCCAGATCTCCAGGGCCCATGCCCTCTCTTCCCCACACACTGGGTACCTGCCACCTACACAGACCCCCACAGAAGCTCCCCCCAGACCCCAAGCCTCCATCATCAACCTCCTTTTCTGTGTTCTGTTCCCAACCCTGAGAAGTCACCTGGAGATGCAGGCTCCAACCTCAGCTTCCGACTCAGGGAAGTTTGCAACTTGAGTCTCAGGTACCTCATGTACCTCATGCTCACTTTACTCATAAAATGGGAATAATTATAGTACCTACCTCACCAGAGTATTCTGGAGATTCAGTGAGATCATCCTTGTGAAGCTCCTACTAAATAGAGCTCAATTGAAGAGAAGTTTGAACTCACATCAGTGGGGTAGTGTCCTTCTCGCTCTGTAATCAGCCAGGGCAGTCAAGAGGACAGTGGGGGGGAGGGGGGGCTGGGAGAGGGGTCAAGGCCAGGTGGGCCCAGTGCCCCCTTCACCCCCTCCTGAGGAGACTCTGGATCCCTTCCGAGCCCCCTCTGCATCTTCCACAGCCACACACTCTGCTGCTCCCTTACCTGTGATCATGTCCCCAGCTCCAGGGAGACAAGCTTTCCAGCAATGTCTGACGCACCCCCAATTACACACACCCAATTACACAGAGTTGTCCACAGTCTGTATGCCCCATTACACACAGTTCCACAGTTTCTCCCACAGTTACAGTCTCAGCCTCCCGGTGCTCACACACAGTGACACACACAAGTACCTTCACCCAGTGTCCCCCACACAGGCTCCTCTGGGGGCCCCCCACTCCACAGAGCTGCACACCAGCAGCACACTCTCTAATACACACACATATACACACGCTCGCACACTGATTCTGTAATAATATTAGACATGCCATTTCTTTTGCATGACAGTTCCAGTGGAGATACTCAGAGCTGTCACTTGGATGAAAAATAATGCATAATCCTCGTCTTCCTTCCTTCCCTTCCTTTTCTTTCTTCCCTGTTTAATGAGCTCCTAAAAATATTCCTTGCTGTCTCGCCGAGGCTGTGGGCTAAGTGTGAGTCAGGCCTCCCCTCCCCCTCCTCGGCCCCCTGACTGGGATGGAGGATGAAGAGGCTCGATGAGTCCCGGTGCCTGAGCCAGGCCTGGTCAGGCCACTCTGTCACCCAGGCCTTCTGAAGATCTCAGACTGCTGCTCATCCCCTCCCGTGGCTAGCTCACCTGAGCTGAGATGGGAGAAGCCAACTAGACACTGGCAGGAGGGAGAGGAAAGGCAGAAACCCCCTCTGACTACCATTGGCAACGCCCTCCACAGCTCTGGACCAACTTCCCAGGACCACCCTATCCATCGCCTATTCCAGCTCAAAAGGGAAAAGCCCCCACATCGCCAAGGTCCTTTTGCTACCTCCTTGTACACCTCCTTCATCCTCTCTCCCAGAACTCAAGAGGAGAAAGGAGGAGGGGGAGAATCAATGCCTCTCGGAAACCCCAGCTTCTGCCAGTACCTTAGCCTGGCTCTGCTGGGAAAATTGCAATTGTTAGTTTTTTCCAATTCATCCTTTAAGTTCCAGGCCAAAATTACCTCCTCCCTGAAGCCTTCCTGATTCACACAAAGGCGTTTGTTTACTGTAGGTACACTTTATTTTATTTTTTTTTGAGACAGAGTCTCACTCTGTCACCCTGGGTAGTATGCTGTGGCATCATAGCTCACAGCAACTTCAAACTCCTGGGTTCAAGTGATCCTCTTGCCTCAGCCTCCTGAGTAGCTGGGACCACAGGTGACCATCCCAGTGCCCAGCTAATTTTACTTCTTTTTTTTTTTTTGAGACAGAATCTCACTATGTCACCCTAGGTAGAGTGCTGTGGTGTCACAGCTCACAACAACCTCAAACTTTTGGGCTTAAGTGATTCTCTTGCCTCAGCCTCCCAAGTAGCTAGAACTACAGGCTCCCACCACAAGGCCTGGCTATTTTTGTTGTTGTTGTTGTTGTCATTGTTGTTTGGCAAGCCCAGGGCTGGGTTTGAACCCGCCAGCCCCCGTGTATGTGTCCAGTGCTCTTACCACTGAGCTATAGGCACCAAGCCTAATTTTACTATTTTTAGTAGAGACAGGGTCTCACTCTTGCTCAGGCTGGTCACCAACTCCTGAGTTTAAGCAATCCACCCACCTCCGCCTCCCAGAGTGCTAGGATTACAGCATGAGCCACCTCGCCCAGCCACTGCTGTAAGTACATTTTAATAATGATAAATTTACTGAGGAGAAGCAATTGTGTGTGGTACTTCATGAGAACTCTGTCTCTCTGTGAGACTCTGTCCACCCTGTACTTCGTTACCCTGTTTCCATGGACCACTCTCACCACCTTCCTTGGCCATCAACTGACTGAATGAGAACTTGTATAGCCAGAGTGATTGAAAGGATGGGTGGATGGATTTATGGATGAATGATTGGGAGGTTATGTGGAAGGAAGAGCTCAGAGTCAGGAGTCAAGGGCCTGAATGTTCATTCAGTTTCTACCAATGTTCACTGCAGCTTTGGGAAAGGTAAAAGCCTCGCTAGGCCTCAGTCTCTCCATCTGTAAAATGGGAGAGCTGGGCCAGATAGTATCTGAGGTCTCGTGCAGCTCTGACAATCCTCGTTCTATGCTTCCTCACAGTGTCAGATAGAGTGAGCCTGTGTACAGCCTTTAATGTTCCATTCTACCGGGTGCCAGGGGCTGGTGGTGGTGTAGGGAAAGGGACAAGGAGCTCTTTGGGCCTTTAGCCTCCCCCTTCCTCCAAACCTGTTTCTTTGTTCCAGTTTCTTTCATCCTCACTTCTGTGACTTCCTTTCATTCTCTGTCCCTTTTCTTGCTTTTTTTATGGACCTGCATTATACCCATTAGTGGCTTAGAGCAGGTGGCCCCCTCCACCTCCTTCCTCAGCCTCCCCCCCAGCCCCCTCCCCCAGGCCCACCTGCTTCAGAAGTCCCCTCCTCACAGACCCCCTCATCTTGTCCCAGCAGCTCCAGTCCCGAAAGGTTAAGCTAATAGCAACTCCTTCCCCATCAGCTGCTCTTGTTTGCTCTACATAATTGCAGGAGAGGGGGCTGAGAGGGAAGGGCCTCTGAGCTGGCTGTGCGGACTGGTCCCTGGGAAGTGGGAGCTGGGGGGAGGTGGCACTTGTAGAAACAGGGAGCTGGGCTGTGTGTGGGCTGATCATATGGGACGAGAATGGGGCAGAAGGCCAGCAGTGGCATAGTAGCTTAGAGAAGGGGAGCTGTAGTCTAGAGAAGGAAAACAATAATAGCGATGGATGTAAGCATGTCTATCAAGCCTGTACCATGTGTTGGGCACTATATCAAGCCCTACTGGCTTCATCTCATTAAATCTTTACAACAATGCCACCAGGCAGGTTCAGCTCTTATGACCATTACTTTTTTTTTTCCTTGCGCCCCTTTTATAGGAAACTGAGGCTCTAGGAGATTAAATAGGTCACAAATTGCTAAATGGTAGAGTCTCAAGTAGAGACTGCTCTTAATCCCTCCTGCTCAGGGGTGTCAGTGTTGGCAGGGGCCTGGGAGGCTATTAGGTCCAACACACTCATTGTCCAGAGGGACAGATGGAAAGGGACTTATCCAAAGTCACACAGCATTGTGACTGTGGATCCAGTCTTGATGCAGAGGGGTTTGGTTGTCTTCCTAAGTGCCCTTGGAGACACCCTATGTGTGGGTGTTCAGGTGAGGGGTGGTGAGGTGGACAAGGCCACACTCCCTGAGAGGAGGGTGTGGAGCCCACCTGGAGAGCAATGCCTCTCTGCCAGGGAGCCGCAGCCCTGGCCTCCTGCTGGGTTGAGTACCTCCAATAATTCATCAAGGAGGTAGGGCGGGGAATGTCATAGCCATAGGAGTGAATTTAGGCCAGCACTAGAATGTTAGAGTCGGAAGTCAGCATGGTTGAAGTTCATTTCCATGGGGTAGGGTGGGTGTGGGGCCGTGTTGACCTCCTCATTCCTGCCTCCCATCTCAGGTCCTGTTTCCCTGGCTTATCTGCTCCAATCAGAACAACCTGCTTTTTGTTTTCCTCCCAAGCAATGGAACGCTTTCCAGGCAAGTACCATCTCCCTCTTTAAGATTCACACTAGGTGCTCAGCGCCTGTGGCTCACTTGGCTAAGGCGCCAGTCACATACACCTGAGCTGGCAGGTTCGAATCCAGCCTGGGCCCACCAAATAACAATGATGGCTGCAACCAAAAGTAGCTGGGTATTGAGGCGAGCACCTGTAGTCCCAGCTACTTGGGAGGCAGAGGCAGGAGAATCGCTTGAGCCCAGGAGTTGGAGGTTGCTGTGAGCTATGATGCCACGGCACTCTACCCAGGGTGACAGCTTGAGGCTCTGTCTCAAAAAAAAAAAAAAAAAAGATTCACACCTGGGCTCCCAGGGCAGGGATGGAGCCTCCTCCATCAGATTGGACATTCACCAAAGACAGAGATCATGTCTCTCCCATCAGCCTCTACCCCTGTGATCAGATGGACACAGCAGCTGTATTATTGGCTCCCACCTGAACCAGCAACCCCCAACTCCATCCCTACTTCACAGTAGTGAGTTACTCTGTCCCTTCCTGGCTTCCCTTTGGGGATCCATAAGACTTTCCTTGCAGTGACCATCTATCAGATGAGTGGACCTCCTTTTTTCTGTCTGGCCCATTGGCGACTGTCATCATAGCAGGTAATCCCCTTGCCCTTCATGGTGAGCATCCATAAGCTCCTGGCTAGGCATCTACATTTCCCACCACTCACACCACCAGTGGGTCCCCTTGTAACAATACAGGGCAGGGCTAGTGGGAGGGGGTGCCTCAGAAGCCACCTTCTTGACAGAGGGGTTTTCAAGGTTCTGCTCATATGCTTCCAGCATGGGGCACTCACTGCCACTTGGAATAGGAGACTGACCTGCTTTATGGAAAAACTGTTCTCATAGGTAGCCAAAAGCTAGCTCCCTGTGCTATCAGTGCAAACCTGATGTTCCCTGTACATCTGCCTGCCTTTTGCTCAGCGCTGGAGTGCTCCATTCAAGAGCTGCAGATCACTGCCTAAACCTGGACCGCTGATCCCACATCTGCAGCCCATGGTATGTTAGGGTGCAGGCTCCCCACTCCCACTGGCACTGCAGGGACAGCTGTGAAAGGCCAGGCAAGAGGACAGTCTCATTTGTATTCTGAGTGGCCAAGCTGTGCCATGGCTTTCTCCAAGAGAATCCTGTCCTCTCTCTCAGCTCTGTCTCTCAAAACTTCTCCAAGCAACATCAATAATGGGAATTCATTCATCAATGAGCATCCTGGCCTCGCAGCCCTCACCCCCTGTGGAGCTTTGCTGCATCCCTAAACACTTCAGCTCTCCGGGTCCATGCTCCATGCCCCATGCATTGCTTCTAGGGCCCTGGCCCTGACTTCCCACCTGCCAGCATCCCAGGAGACTAGGTTCCTACTCCTGGCTCTGGACAGCTGTGATTTGGCTGAGCAAGGAGTGTAGCTGAGGTTGGAGGAGGACATAGGCCAGGGAATCTGGGGATGAACTCAGAGCTGCTTGAGCCTTTCAGATATCATTCAGAGTAGGAGAGGGGTGCCATCCCTTAGGGATGTGGGAACTGACCATCTTGTCCCAACCTCCAAATACTCACTGCCCAGAATGTACCACTTAACACTGACTAGCCCCCAAAGTGATGACCAGTCATTGACCCATCCCAACTTCCTGACACTGGTGGCCCATGCCCAAGCAGCTGTCTAGTATCTTTCCAAACACCTGTTGCTGACCTTCTACCCCAGATGGCCCAACCGTAATATGCTAGTACAACTTCCTAACACTGGCCTCCCAAAACCAACTGCTCAACATGACCCCCCATCATTGCCATTTCTACAATCAACATCCAATAATGAGCTCTCCAAACTGCTACAGGGATCCTCAAACTGACCACCCCAAATTAACTACCACTAATCACTCTCCACTGTCTACCCAGAAAAGATCCTTCATCACCTGTCACTTTATGCTTCATCTACAACTTTTTGAATGGTGGCTAGTCACAGCTGGACCAGACTGGGACTGATATCAACTTCCTCTGGCTCCCAGGACTTTCTAATTGGCCCATGGTGGATCCATGGAGTTCTGGCTCCCTCCATCTGACCAGGCACTGCCAGCTTCTGCTAGCCAACACATACCAATAGCATCAGAGCTGGGTGGGAAGGTTTTTCTTCACTGTCCCTGGACTCCTCGGAGAATTCTGGCTGTTGCTCACTAATCACTTTCATAATGTCTCTGTGCCCAAGCCAGGGTATTAGTTGGTGAGTGACAATCCCGGGAGGGTCCCAGGTTGGACTGGTCTCATAAGAAAAGCCCTAAGATCTCTGCCTTTGATGTGAGTTGCAGGTAGAAATATCCCCTCCCTGCACACTCCCCTTCCAGGACCAGGCTGGAGAGGAGTAGAAGGAGTTAGGGGAAGGCTCTGAGACGGGGATAGGGGATGGCTGGGCTGGAGGAAAATTAGGTAGCAGAGGATTCCTTATAAGGCCCAGAGGGGGCAGTGGCTGGGACAAGGGAAGAGAGGAACAAGGAACTAAGTAATGGTCAGGGCAGAAAAGAGGAGGAAGTGTGGGAAAGGGGTGTTGTTGTTAGCACATCGGGCCTGTGGGCTGCCCCGGCCACTCCTGGCTTCCCCTGCTTAATGGAAAGCTCCATGGACAGTCAGAGGCTGGAGCAGAGCAATGGCTCATGATTCCCCTTCACCAAAGACTGAGAAGTAGGGCCATTAATTAGACAAGGGAGTGGCTGATCTGGGCCCAGGGGCCAAGTGACAGAAAATCACTGTGTCCCTGGAAGTTCTGACTGGCTCTGGCCTCAGGGTCGGGAGGCTGTCTGTCCACCCTCATCCTCTGTAGGGCCTGTCCAGGGATCTGTATGTGCTAACTGCTAGCCCCTGCCTGCTGCCTACCTTGGAGCAAGGCCCAGGAGTTCTACATGCCCAGTGGGAAACCTGTTCCTGGATTTGATTCTGACATTCTGTGGTCAAGTCTTGTCCCTTCCCCAGGCCTCAATGTCCCTATCATCCTTAGAGGAACAGTGTTTCCCTCCCCTTCACTGAGAGTGATCTCTGGGCTCCCCCTTCATCTTATGGGCTCTGGTGATGGATTGGCGGACACTCATACCACAGCATGACCCAGGGTGGGCTCCAGAGCTGGAAGCCTGCCCAGGGCCTCTGGCTCAGGACAGAGGATGGATGGGGGAAGTACACGGGGCTTGGAGAGCTGAGGGAATTGGAGATAGAGGAGGTGGAAGGCAGAGCAGAAGTCAGGATGCTTGCCATCCCCTTCCACAAGCCACCCCCAGATGATAGGGCAGAAACTCTCAGGGTGATGCAAGGACTTTCTCCATCATGAGAACTTCTGAGTTGGTAGTCAGGAGACAAGATGCCCTTGTGGTTCCTTCTGGCCTCAGGAGTCTCTGAGGCCATAAGCCTAAGGCTGAGCAGGCAGCAGTTGCATGCTGTGCTGTCTACTGTGGGGGTGCAGACAAGGGGGACATTTAAGATGTGGCTTCCAGTGGTCAGCTCCTTACTGTCCATTGGAGGAAAAGGGCCTGTTGCCCTAGAAACCATAGGAGTGCAATGTCCACTGAGCCTCCACATGTAGATATGTAAACATGCACAAACTCAAAGGAGATGGCAGGAGTAAGGTAGCATGGTGCAGGACACAGATTTTATTTTTTTGAGACAGTCTCACTCACTCTGAGTGGAGTGCTATGGCATCATAGCTCACAGCAACCACAAACTGCTGTGCTCGAGCAATCCTCTTGTCTCAGCCTCCCGAGTAGCTGGGACTACAGGAATCTGCCATAATGCCTGGGTAGTTTTTCTATTTTTAGTAGAGATGGGGCGTCTCACTCTTGCTCAGACTGGTTTTGAACTCCTGAGCTCAAGCAATCCACTCATCTCAGCCTCCCAGA
>CAUYPK010166062.1:0-13527 GCA_963574355.1 Loris lydekkerianus | reverse complement strand
TACTGGTTTAACAAATTTTAATATTGGTTGTTCAAGTTTTAAATGTATATAAAGCAAGGCCAAGTTACCAACACTTGAACTTGTAAATTCAAATCGATTTTGACAAATAGTTTATTTTCTCTCAAGGCATTGATATCTGATTTATATTATCTCAGTGGAAGAATTATTATAAGATAGAATTTTATTTCTGAATACTGCTACCTGGCATTTATTTTGCAGTAAACCCCTGACATCCATTGTGCTTAAGTATGTTTTTTCTTTTATAAAGTACAGCTAATATTACTTATTTCTCCTTCACATCTAGTTTCATCTGTATCTAAAGGAGGTGGTAAAATTGAATGAGCAATCAGAATGAAGGCCAAGATCATCATCTTAGATCTGACAGTAGCCTAGGTTAGTCACCCTAACCTTTTTGAACTTTAGTCTCCTCTATTATTAATCGGGAATAGGTGTGTGTGTATCTCTGTTTCCTAATCTCTGAGTTAAGATGATATGAGCTAATCACGGCACCCGTAGCACGGTGGTTATGGTGCCAGCCACATACACCGAGGCTGGTGGGTTTGAACCTGGCCCTGGGTTAGCTAAACAACGACAACTGCAAAAAAAAAAAAAAAAATACCCAGGTGTTGTGGTGGGTGCCTGTAGTCCAAGTTGCTTGAGGGGCTGAGGCATGAGAATTGCTTAAGCCCAAGCACTGTACTGAGGGCAACATAGTGAGACTGTCTCAAAAAAGAGAAAAGAAATAAGCTAATGGGTGTGTACATGCATATCAACTATGGAATTGTCTGTTGCCTTGGGTAGAGTGCTGTGGCATCACAGCTCACAGCAATCTCCAATTCCTGGGCTCAAGCGATTCTCCTGCCTCAGCCTCCCAAGTAGCTGGGACTGCAGGCACCTGCCACAACACCCGGCTATTTTTTTGGTTGCAGCCGTCATTGTTGTTTGGTGGCCCGGGCTTGATTCGAACCCGCCAGCTCAGGTGTATGTGGCTGACACCTTAGCTGCTTGAGCCACAGATGCAAAGCCATAGGATACATATAGGTAGTAAAATGGTTACTATATTAAAGCAAATTAACATATCCATCATCTCATATTGTTACTGTTTTATGTGTGACAAGAGCAACTAATAATTTATTTAACAAAAATCTCTAATACGATATAATTTTATTAACTTTGGACCTCATGTTATACATTAGATTTCTAAACTTTTTCATCCTATGTATCCACATTTCCCCATTTCCTCTCTCTTTCCATCCCTCCTTCATGGCAGATAACAACTGTTTTGTTCTGTACCTCCATATATTTGACTTTTTGTTTTGTTTAAGACCCCACATATAAGTGAGATCATGCAATATTTTTCTTTCTGTGTCCAGCTGCTTTCACTTAGCATAATGTCCTCCAGGTCCATCCATGTTTGGGCAAATGGCAGAGTCTTACTATGTCGCCCTGGGTAGATGCCGTGGTGTCACAGCTCACAGCAACCTCAAACTCTTGGGCTTAAGCGATTCTCTTACCTCAACCTCCCAAGTAGCTGCGACTACCAGGTGCCCACCACAATGCCTGGATATTTTTTGTTGCAGTTGTCATTGTTGTTTAGCAGGCCCAGGCTGGGTTCGAACCTGCCAGCTTTGGTGTACATGCCTGATGCTGTAACCGCTGTGCTATGAGCACCGAGCCTCTCCATGTTATTTTTAATAGCTACATACAAACATATTTTTCTGGTATCTTTTTTTTCTAATTTCACTGTCTATATTTTGGGTAAAGATATGCTCTTATTCGAGGAAAGTGGGTGGGTATAAGTTTTTAAGTAAAACAAAATTTAATTGACTTCTAGAATGGTCACTTATTCTGAGAACATGTTCTTCTTATTTGGGGTGTGTTTAATAATATTTCTTTCAAAACAATGAGGATAGCTCTTATTTGAGAAAATACGCCAAACCCCAAAGCAGTCACTTCTCTTACAGGTACATAAAATCCAAAATTTGGGGAACGACTCTTGTGGTTCTTAGATAAGAAACCCCATCTTGGCTCGGTGCCCGTAGCTCAGTGGTTACAGCGACAGCCACATGCACTGGGGTTGGCAGGTTCGAACCCAGCCCGGGCCTGCTAAACAACAATGACAACTATGACAACAACAACAACAAAATAGCCGGGTGTTGTGGCACCTAGGCTGGTATGTTCAAACCTGGCTCGGGGCCAGCTAAACAACAATGACAACTGGAACAAAAAAATAGCTGGACATTGTGGTAGGTGCCTACAGTCCCAGGTACTCAGGAGACTGAGGCAAGAGAACTACTTAAGCCCAAGAGTTTGAGGTTGCTGTGAGCTGTGATGCTATAGCATTCTACTGAGGGCAACATAGTGAGACTCTGTCTCAAAAAACAAAAAAAGAAAGAAAGAAAAAGAGGGCGGTGCCTGTGGCTCAAGGAGTGGAGCACCGGCCCCATATACCAGAGGTGGCGGGTTCAAACCCAGCCCTGGCCAAAAACTGGAAAAAAAAAAAAAAAGAAAGAAAGAAATAAAAAGAAACACCATCTTAAGAAAAACCTCTGACTCTTATTCTCTTTTAGGTCCTTCCTTGTACTGTTCACAATCTTCAATATCTTCTGTGGCCAGAGAACTATGCCATGAGGCTTGGTAAGAAGTGAGATTTGGCTCTTTTCTTAGCACGTTGCTATCACAAACTCCACTCACAGTTAGCAAGGTCGTTAATTTTATATCAAATGCCAAAGAGCATGGCAGGGGTAGATTTCATTTAAACTGGGTCATTGAAGCCGTGATGGTATGTCTTTTTGGTTCTGTGATGAAAGAGAAGTAGATTAGCCATTTTAAACCTGGACTCCTAGTACAGATTGTTGAGCCGTGGAAAAGAACAAAGACATCCTTAAGAAAACAAGCTGCCGTATTCTCAGCACTGCAAAGATTTTATTCTCTTGTGGTAATCCAGAGAAAATGGCTTTAAGTGATAAAGTTGGGATGTCTGCTTAGTAATAACCACAAAACAAAAGTAGTCAGCAGAGAAGGTGGAATGCTTGGGTGACAGTGATGAGAGGGACCCTGGGGGCAGAATGTCTCCAGGCCATGCAATTAAATCATCAGGTATCACCTATTCACTTTCTCCTACCTTGTAAGGAAAAAGCTATCTTCTCATTTGTAATTATTTCCCTCAGTTTCATGAAAACATAGGATGGAGTCCTGAAAAACGTTCTAAAGTACTATCATGCTCAAGAATATGATCATTATTTTATAATTTCCATTTATTTTCTTAAGGATTGAGATTAAGTCATTTGCTAAACAGATGTACGTTATTAAGAATTGAAGTGGGGCGGCACCTGTGGCTCAAAGGAGTAGGTGGAGGGTTTAAACCCGGCCCAGCCAAAAACTGCAAAAAAAAAAAAAGAAAGAAAGAAAGAAATTGAAGTGAAGCCAGAGAGAAAGCGAGGGAGAAAGAAAATATGTTTGGGGATGAGATTATGTGCATTAAATAATTCACATAGTAGAAAGCTCAAGATATGTATGATTTCCATTACATAATGAAATTAATCCAATTACTGTGGATACCAAACTCTGAATTTACTAAACACAACTCTGTAAATTTACTAAAAAGTATTTAACTGAGTTCTTTTTTTTTTTTTTTGAGACAGTCTCACTATGTTGCCCTTGGTACAGTGCCCTGGTGTCACAGCTCACAGCAAACTCAAACTCTTGGGCTTAAGTGATTCTCTTGCCTCAGCCTCCCAAGTTGCTGGGACTACACATGCCTGCCACCATGCCCTGCTATTTTTTTGTTGTTGTTGTTGCAGTTGTCATTGTTGTTTAGCTGGCCCTGGGCCAGGTTTGAACCTGCCAACCTAGGTGCATGTGGCTGGTTCTGTGCTACAGGTGCCAAGCCTTAAATGAGTTTTTTTTTTTTTTTTTTTTTTTTTTGCAGTTTTTGGCTGGGGCTGGGTTTAAAACCCACCACCTCCAGTATAAGGGGCCGTATATGGGGCCCTACTCCTTTGAGCCACAGGCACTGCCCTGAATGAGTTCTTAAATGAGTAAGTTTTATGATATGTAAATTAGACGTAGTAGCAAAACATTTTTTAAAAAGGTATCTCAGTTCACACGCATATGTAATATTGTGGGGATGTAGAGGGATGATCAAAAGTGAGAATCTGGTACTAAACCACATGAAAAATATGAAAGAGTTTTGAATTTTCAGTTTCCAAATTGTTGTGAATGCTTTGACCCTGTAATCACTCTAGGTCTGTACTCAGGGTCCACTAATGACTCCGTCCAGGTGCTGAGGTGCTGGCAGGAGTCATGGACGAGAAAGTGTGTTCAGGGGACAGTGACTCAAAGGGTCTTCGTGGACTTGAGAGAAGCTATAACTGGCGTGACCCCTTCATTTATCTTCTGAACTGAGGACAGTTTGGAGCTTGAAATGTGGTGTTATTAATAATCACACTGGAACATTAAACACAAGCAAATCACATGCAAGGTCCTGCTAGCTCTAGTCATGTGTCAGATACTACAACAAATGTTTGTTGTAACCCTTGGTTGGTTTTATAGGCAGGATTTGGAATCAGATGGTGTATGTTTACCTTTCGGAGTTTTGATCTCCTCAATTCTATAATGGAGAAACTTACTCCTTTCTTCCCTTCTTTCCTTTCTTCCTTCCTTTCTTCCTTCCTTTCTTCTCTTCCTTCCTTCCTTTTTTCCTTCCCTTCCTTCCTTTCTTCCTTTCCTCCCTCCTTTCCTTTCCTTTTTCCTTCAACACATACTAATATTTATTGAGCTCCTACTATGTACTTTTAAAAAGTTCTATACTAGAAATCCAAGAGGTAATGTTCCCCATTTCTCACCCTGGAGGAACTCCTAGTCTGATTTTAGAAGCAGTCACAGACAAAATTATAATTCATGTGCTCGGGGACAGCACCTCCCTCAGCTTTCTACTGGGTGTGAGAAGTCAGGATAGGCTTAGGGCAGGGGTGGGGGAAGCTATTTCCAGCAATAGCTGAAGAACATTAGGAGTCCATGTTTCAAGTGAGAAACTCTGTGGAGGGTGGCCTTCCTGGCCAACACTTGTCATTTCATCAAGAGCCCTGGGCAGGTCTGCTCCTCGGGAGGGCTCACCCCTCTCAAAGAAGCACCTGAGGGTGGTGAGGGGAAAGCACACAGGGATGCCAACTAATTGTGTGTGAATGTGCATCAGTGTGCTATGCTGAGCAGCCCTCTATTCTTCCCCATTGGTGCTCTCCCCCTCCACCTGACCTCAGTCCTGGTCCCACAGTCCTGCAGAAACACCTCCCACTTTGGGAAGCAACCCTTCCTCAGTCCACACCCTCCACAACTCCCACTTATTTCTCTGCTGCTCTCCACAGCAAAACTCCTCTTCCCCACCTTCCCTCTTATTCTGATAAAATGCCACCTTGCCAAGCCAAGGCCCAATGCTGTCTCTTCTCACCCAACCTCCTATGGTCATGTGACAGAACCCACTCCCTTCCTTCGGCCTCTGGAATCCTCATGGTTTCTCTCCTTCCCTGCTGGCTGCCCCTTCCTGGTTTCCTTTCCTTTCTCCTCCTTTTTCTGTGCCCAACTTCTAAACATTGGCGTCTCCAGGGCTCTGCCAGCACCCCCTTCTGTATGTCTGTATGTCCCTTCAGTGGCTTTGGTCTCTATGACTTTCAATCTACACATAAATAGGAGAGCTGTCTGTCTCTAGCATTCATTTTTAGAATTTCCTTTTTGTTATACAAGTAACACAAGTTTAATTATAGAAAATGTGTAAAAATAAGGAAACACAGATAAAAAATAGAAGGATAAAATCAGCCATAAACTCACTACCCAGAAATAACCACTGTAGCCTGTATATATTTTTTCTTCATCCATTCATACATGTATGTATATAAATATGTATCTCATAACAAAATAGAATCACCCTCTACACATTGTTTTGTAACTTGTTTTTTAAATTTAAGAATGACTGTGGATATCCTTTGATCCCAGCATATGTCTTTTTTTGTAGTTCTAAACATACAATCATGCATAAAACCATGTATTCTGATTAATTTAACTATAAAATACCAAGTAAAAGACGGAAGACTTATTATACAGAACAAACACCATCTGTACCACCTTATATCATCACAGCAGATATATTTCTAGGAAAAACACCTGATTCTCAAGCCTAGATTCCAAGATGCTAAAACATTAACTAAATAGGATTCCAGACCGACCAAAAGAAAGTGACTACATAATTAACATGTAACAAGCTCAGAAAAATAAATATAACATCTCAACATAGTTTATAAAATTCATGTCACCATTTTTCTGTGCTTCGTGATTTTTTCAATTTGGCTACGTATGTTGGGCCCAGGCTTCGTCCTTATCTGGAATCACCAACAGCCCACATTCCTGACCAGTGAGTGCAAATTGAAAGACTTGGGATGCAGTCCTTGCTATTCCATTAATGTCCACAGGCTTGATGTTCTTGTGGGAGTTTAACATTTCACTGATTGCGTCTTGATTTTCTGCCTTGGAAAGTGTGCGTGTAGAGCACATGAGTAGACTTCTGCCACGGAAACCGTAATTGCAAACCTTGAAGAAGGGATATTTCTTCCACCACATATAGTACTAGTAGAGCAGAGGGATGGCTTTAGATACTCCATTGAATACTACTCAGCCTTAAAAAATGGTGATCTAGAATCTTCCGTAACAACCTGGATGAAAGTGGACACCATTTTCCTAAGTGAAGTATCTTCAGAGTTCTTCTGTCCGTAGAATAGGCCAATTCCTCCTTTGACTACAGGCTGCCTTCTGAGAATCAGAAGACAACAAACAACGTCCATTATTTGAACACGTAGCATCCACTAACACCTCTCAAGTGTTTCAGGCTTGGCATCTCCCATTACATTTATCAAAGGCTGTGGGATGGAAGATTCTGACGTGGGCCTCAGTAACCTCTGTCTCCGATGGTCATGTTCACTACCATGAAGAGACCTTGGATAAGAGCACTGTAGCAGAGCTATCCATCTGCCTCCATGAGCAGCACACAGATCCAGAACCTTCTCCCCATCCCTTAATTCCAGAGCCAGCACTGGGAGAAGAGAAGTGACATTTAGGAGACAGCATTTTTTCAGGTTTCCAATTAGTGTTTTTCTGAAGGAAGTCTGTGGGGAGTTCTGCTAAGGTAACTCTTCATTGATTTAGGATGGCAGAGTAAGGACCCCTAAAGGAATGTGTGATAACCCTTCAAATGTAAATCGTGTTCCAGTTTAAAAGGATAATGGAATCGGTTGAGCAGGACAGTGTATTGTTAGCATGACAGAGATGTTAGAATATCCCTTTCTGGATTCCAGGCATCTTCAAGTTCTTTGGGAGCCTGATTTTCATAATGATCCAATACAATTTTGAAAACCTGTTTTGCAAGCTTCCTCTCTGATCTTGCTTTCAGCCATGTCCGCATCATCCTGCTTTGAATTAGAGGTATGGAACTGGCACCAAAAAGCCTCCAAGGAACTGACAGACAGCTTTCCGTCTGAGACTGGGGGGAGGGGTTTACTTCTGTCCTCCCGGGTCTATGATATTTCAATTGCTGTACGGTGTGGATGTTTCCCCCAGCCCTTTCTTAACTGTTGCCGATTTCTTGCTATTACACAAAGAAGGTAGTGCCGTGCACACCTGGGTCTTTATTTCAGGACCATTCTGAGTGATGCCCGATGTGTTCCTAGGGGTGAATGGCTGAGTCGAGGCACGCACACTTGAACACGGATCGTCCACGCGTGACGGGGTCCCAGGCTCCTGTGTTCATTTTCTCTTGCTGAGGGGAGGCGCACCGACATCCCCTGTTGCCTTGGGCCTGCGGGGAGGGACCCAGGCCGGTAGCGCCACCAGTGTCCTTTGTCCGCCGCGCGTCCCCGAGGCCGCACACCTGCCGGAAGCGGGTGGCGTCGGGTGGCGGCCGCCGCGCAAATGCGCAGCCCGGGGACAGCGGCTTTGTGCGCTTCAGACACCAGATGGGACACGGTTAGGACGCGACAAGGCGGCCGCCGGGGAGGTTCCCGCGGACCTGCTGCAGATGCTGCTGCCATAGGCATTTTGGCGGGAAGAGAAAATTCTTTAAAAACAAACAAACAAAATAATAAAATAACGTTTTCTCTGTGACAGGGCTCTGGGACAAAGCGTCTTTTTGACTTTGTGTGTGCTGGGGGCGGGGCTGCGCTCGGAACCGGGCCCTTCTCTCGGGGATAAAAGACTTTTTGCTGCCATATCTGAGCCAACACGTGAGGGGAGTGTCCATCTGGCCTTTGGGGCAGAGGCCAGAGCGATGTTTGCACTCGGCTGAGCACCGGCTGTCCCCGGGGCCCCAGTGCTGGGGACTCGGACAGCAGCGGGTCCGCGGGTGGCTGGGCGGGGCCTCTGGGGTCCCCGGAGTGAGCGCGCGCCGACGCGGGGACGGGGCGCGGACCCCGCGGCAGAATCTCCCCAGGTGCATCTGGACCAAACGTTCCGGCCAGAGCAAGACCCGGCGGTCAGGCGGGTGGGCGCAATCCCTGCCGCGGGTCTGTGGTGCGCGGAGAGGGGAGGGAGACCGGCGGGCAGAGCCACGCTCCATCTGTGGCCACGTTGCCCCCTGGCCTCTGCCACCCCGGTGACCCTTTCTCCACATCTGGCATCACAACTGATCATAGTAAACATGACTTGTTCAGGCCTGCCGCTCGACCACCGTTTACACACTGGTGAAGTCCCTGTTTGGATTTGAACAGACTGCCCAGCTCTAGAACACCACTGTCCTGGGCCAGGGGACACGAGGTTAAGTGTAGGGGAGCCCCTTGTATCTTGGGAACACCTGCGCTGATGAGTCCTCTCCAGGAGCCTGGCACGTCTGTGGCACATCCCATCAGGGAAGCAGGGAGCAGGGCACGCATGCAGGCCGTGGCCCCAGGCCCACAGCGCTCTGCAGGCCTGGCAACTGGGAGAGGTCTGTTGTTAGGGTGAGGGACAGGTCAGGCAGACCAGGCTAATACCCAGCAGAGGGTCTCTACTCTGGGGCAGGGCAAATAAATCTCTGCAGGGAAACCCCAGAAGCCACTTCTAGCCTGGTCGCCTGAGGCCAGTCTGCTTGGATGCCACCCTACCAGATAGCTCTGTATTTCTAAGACACTATCTGAGATAGTGTAAACAGATGTCCATCTGTGTTTGGATGGTCATCATTACATTTTGAAAATCTAATGACAATCCTTTGGGGAGTCAAGAGCCCTGGACCTGAATGCTACATGTACTTCTTCATGGGGTGACCTTGGACAAGCCCTTCCACTGCTGAGTAATTTCTCTATTGGTAATCAGTTGAGAATAATACTTAGTCCCCAGGGTCATAGTAAAGCTGGAGGAATGGCATTCATAGCTCAGTGAGTAGGGCACCTGCCACATATGTGGAGGCTGGCAGGTTCAAGCCCCGCCCAGGCCAGCTAAACAACAACAACCAAAAACAGCTGGGCACAGCTTGGCAAGCAGATAAGGATCAAGCCACATACAACAGAGCTGGTGGGTTCGAATCTGGCCTGGGCCTGCCAAACAACAATGACAACTACAACCAAAAAATAGCTGGGTGTTGTGGTGGGTGCCTGTAGTCCCAACTACTTGGAAGGCTGAGGTCAGAGAATTTCTTAAGCCCAGGAGTTGGAGGTTGCTGTGAGCTGTGACACCACGGTATTCTACCTAGGATGACAGCTTGAGGCTCTGTCTCAAAAAAAAAAAAAAAAAAAAAAAAAATAGCTGAGAGTTGTGGTGAGTGCCTGTAGTAGTACCAGCTACTGAGGAGGCTGAGGCAAGAGAATCACTTAAGCCCAAGAGTTTGAGGTTGCTGTGAGCTGTGGCACCATGGCACTCTATGGAGGATAACATAGTGAGACTCTCTCAAAAAAAAAAAAAAAAAAAAAGATGGAAGAAGCTCTGAAAAGGCTGTGCTAGCATCAGTGGAAGTGATGATAATGATAACAGCGGACTAGCTACCCACACCTTCCCTCTCCTACTGTGACAGGCAGGCAGCTTTTTTTTTTTTCCCAGAATACTGGTGTCCTTAGATTAGCTTTTCAATATATTCCTACTTCTCTAACTGAGGAGTTCAATATAGTAGCCACCAACTACCTGGGGATAGTCATCACTTGTCTGTGCCTGGTTTGAACCCAGATATGCTCTAAGTGTAAAATACGTACCAGATTTTGAAGACTTACTGCAAAAAAGAATGTAAAAATCTCAGTAATAATTTTTATATTGATTAGAGATCAAATAATCCTGTTTTGATATATTGGGCTAAGTAAAAATATGAGAGCTAATTTTTGATTCTTTTTAATTCTTTTATTTCTAAAACAATGAAATAAGGTATTTAGAATGCATTCTATTCAATTGAGCAGTGCTGAGGTGAGTATTAGGAAAAAGACTATTATTCAACATCCAGCCCTCATCCCTCCTGGAAGCCTGGCTGGTTGTGTGGCAGAACTCTCTCATCTGTTCTTGTCTTTTCCTTGGGAAGCTCAGACCTTCTGGTTTCAGTATTTTCTGACAGGAAGTTGTTTTGAAGCTTTGAATCTTGCCTTATTCCTATAAACCAGGAGCCAAAGTGGGGCTCTGCCATCAGGTTGACCGACACTGCTCTGGAAATGGAAGTTCCAGCTTCTATACCTTTTCTTTCAACACAGGTGATTTAAAGCCTGAGTCAAAAGGAAAAATCTGCCAGTGACTTTTAGTGTTTGAATGTGCTCTGATGCCTTGTTTAACTGATGTTCTTCTTTCTCCTTTATCCGTTTAAATCAAAGCACAGGACAGTTAAGGCCTTAGGGAATATTTTGACATTGTGAGACTTGTGACTGCCACTGGAAGAAAGAAATGTTCTTTCCCTCTATGAGCAGAGAGGTTAGCCCTGAATACTTCATCAGGTAGGATGTGAACCCCCTCCTACCCCCAAATCCCCCATGTACAGTGATTCTCCTGAGGATTTCAGAAAGGGAAGAATAATTCCTTCTCACCTCTCTGGGGAAGCAACTGAGCGTGTCTCACTTAGCTCCCACTGAGGAAGTGATTTCACACCAGTCTCTTTGTACTTTGGTCTAGGCCAAGCAGAAAAGTCACATTTTCTTAACTTAAACTTCTCTTCTAAATAGTTCAAAATCCCATTGCATTTCTTCCTTTAAGAATGAAAATAGGCTTTTAGAACACTGTGTGGGAGTTGGGACAGAGGTGGGGATGCCCCGGCTGGGCAGCTCAGCTGGGCGGCCTGCTTCTGTGGGCAGAGGTACCCCGTGTGAAGCCCCTTTTCTGGCTGGCCCACCTCCCAGAATGAGGCCGTACTGCTCCTTCTTGGACACACAGCAGCCTTGCCGACATAGGTGACAGAGAAGCCCCCACTTCCAAGGGCAGGATGCCAGAGACACTTCTCCAGCTTCATATTTGATATATTCCTACAAAGTCTCGGCCAACTGCAGCTGGACAAGTCATTGAGCCTCCTCTTAAATAAGGGAGTGGGCAGAACAGGTTCTACGATTCCGTCCAGTTCCCAAGTTCTGTGACTCTAGTGTGAGAAAGAAGAAACAGCGGGGTCAGGAGAATCGGGTTCACAGAAGAGGCAACTGAATGTTTCTCTGAACAGCACATCCCCAGAAATGAGCACAGGTGAAAGGAGGTTGCTGTCAAATGAGGTTTCTTATCTGATCATCCTCTCCTCTCTAATGGGAGCATGCCAGTGATAACCATCAAACCCCCAGACTTGGATAAATCAGTGCTTTAACACTTACTGTCCCAGTACACTCCGTGCTGTGACTGCCTTCCTGGGAACAGGGCTCGGGTCACTTCCTAACTCTCAGACAAGGGGGTGGACCCAATTCCAGACCCTGAGAACTTGAGATGCTGCACATCTGTTGATTGCATGGTTGGCAGGAAGGCGGGAAGGACATGAAAGATGAGGAGAACTATGTCTCCAACTGGCAGTGGTTGGAAGCCACAGGAGTCATCTCAGAGCTCATAGCCTCTCCCACTTACTCCCTCACCTGCAAAGGACACCTGGTGTACAAAAGCTCCAAAGTCCTGCTATGATCATGTTACGCCTTTACTCAACACCCTTTGTGGACTCCTGGATGCTCACATTTGGGCATTTGAAGCTGGCCAGGGTGTAACCTCAAGCCTTCCTTCCCAGCTTGCTTCCTCAGACCTCCTGATCAGATTCTCTCATCTTTTTTTCCCCATCTTCATTCTTTTTCTGGGCTAGATGCCCTTATAAAATGCCCTGACCCCTTAGCTATCTCTTCAAATCCTCATCATCATTCAAGGCCCAGCTTGTATGGCTGCCTCCTTCATGAAGCCTTCCTGGATCTCCTGAGCCCAGATTTTCTCTCCCTTATCTGAACATTCAGTCTTCAGTTTATATCTCTCTTTGGTACTACTTGCTTTCTACCTATTATTATAATCATTCCTACACATCTTTGACTATACCTTTACAGACCTTAATGCAAGGAGCTCATGCAATGTACCAAGTAGATACTCAACAAATGTGTCTTGGTTGACATATAAAATGAAGCTGGCATGGAAATGCCGGGGCTGGCACTGAAGGAGCAGAGCAGCAGGACATCTGCGAGGCAGGTGAAATGGAGATCAAAGAGCAAATGCTTCCCTGACCACCTCAAAGCACACAGGCTTTATTTTCAAGAACCGAGCTTTCCCCTAGCTTGCCAGCCCTGTCTGCCTCCCAGAGGGGACCTATTTTTTTCCCTTTCTCTTTTCTCCTATGAGCCTCACACACCTGCATCCCTCTCAGGTGCAGTAATGGAAGTGTTGGAAATACAAGATGAGCTTAAGGAAGAGAAGTACTAATTTCAAAAGATTATGTTGTGGTTAGATTAATCTCACAATACAGGGAGTCAAGATTTGATCAATTTCTGTTTGTTGCTTACTTTTTTTTGTTTTTAGGCTATTTAAAATTAGCTTTAGGACCTCATGAGCTCTAAACCAATGCTTCTCAAACTTGAATGTGCTTACACACCACCAGAGGATCTTATTAAAATGCAGATTCCCTTTCATAGTCTGTAATTTTGTATTTCTAACAAGCTCCCAGGTGTTAGAACAACCAAACCTTTGCTTTGGTTTCATGAACCATACCTCACAAAGCAAGGATCTACAGTTAATTTTCAAATTGTGCAGTAACTAAGTTTTCTCAAATCATCTTTCTTACATTCTCTCTTTTTTTTTTTTTTTTTTTTTTTTTTTTTTAAAGCCACTCAAATTTAGCAGTTGGGGTTGAATTTGGGGTTTAAATTTGGGGGTTGAATACCAACTTTATTTTTTTTATTTTATTTTTTTTTTCTTTTTAAAATTCTTTTTTTTTTAAATTATAGATAAGTATATGTACCGTAGATGTGGCCCAACCCATTACCCTCCCTCCACCCAAACCTCCCCCCTCCCTTCCCCTTCCTTGGTCCTTTCCCCATAGTCTTGTGCTATAGTTGGGTTATAGCCTTCATGTGAAAGCTATAGTTTAGCTTCATAGTAGGGCTG
>CAUYPK010166055.1:0-16222 GCA_963574355.1 Loris lydekkerianus | reverse complement strand
GTGCACGTGTGCTGTGCTGTGATTGGCTGTGCCACATTATAAGAGTGGTGCTGGGGAGGACAAAAAAAAGAAGAAGAATCACCCGGGAGGAAAAGAATGCTGTGCTCCGAGCTCTCCTGCAATAAAGTCTTGTGAAGCCTTTGTTGGTGTCCTCATCTCTGCTGGTCGGCGGCGCGGCGACACCGACACCGACAATAAATTCTTTGCCTAGACCAGTGTCCAGAAGAGTTTTTCCCATGCTTTCTTCTAGAACTTTTATGGTTTCAGGGCTTATATTATATTTAAGTCTTTAATCCATCTTGAGTTAATTTTTGTATATGGTAAGAGATAGAGGTTCAATTTTATTTTTCTGCATGTGGTGATCTCGTTTTCCCAGCACCATGTATTAAACAGAGTATCCTTTCCTTAGTGTATGCTTTGTCTACTTTGTTGAAAATCCGTTGGTT
Organism: Loris lydekkerianus; assembly: GCA_963574355.1. NCBI lineage: Eukaryota > Metazoa > Chordata > Mammalia > Primates > Lorisidae > Loris > Loris lydekkerianus. The sequence continues at coordinate 15,776 of CAUYPK010166055.1, read as the reverse complement.
TTAGCTATTAGGCTTTATTTCTGGTTTCTCTATTCTGTTCTACTGTCTACCTTTATATCAGTGTGATGCTGTTTTGGTTGCTATAACTTTGAATCATAATTTGCAGTCAGGTAATATGATACCTCCAGATTTACTCTTTTTACTTAGGATTTCTGTAGCTGTTTGGGCTCTTGTTTTGATTCCTTATGAAAAGTAGGATTTTTCTTTTTTTAGTTCTGTAAAAAATGGCATTGGTATTTCAATGGGAATTGTATAGAATCTATAAATCAGTTTAGGTGGCATGAATATTTTAATAATATTGATTCCTCTAATTCAGAGTATGGGATTTTTTTTTTCCATTTGTTTGTGTAACCTGATTTTTTTCCTCAGTGAAAAAAAAAATTTATAATTTATTTATTCATTTTGCTGCTGGTGGACATTTTGGTTGACCTGGTCCCAATATTATATTAATGAAAATTTGAAAACATGAAAATTTAAGAGTTATGCATTGAATGACCCATATCCTCCATCCATATTCTATAATCAACATTTTGTTGTATTTTCTTTATTACTCCATCCATATGTCTGTCCTTCCATCTTACTTTACTCCAGTTAAATATTTGAGATACCTTTTCTCCTATACTGAACTATGAGCATCTTGAGGGCAGAAACCATGTAAAGGTTACAATCATTCCTTTTAAAGTATCCAATATAGGGCTGTAATCAATGTGGTGGTAATGTTTATTAAAGTAAAATTTATCTTGCTTCCAAAAATGCCTATTCACAAAGTTAGCATTTGGCCAACTTTTGAATTATTTAAGGAGTAGAATTGCTAATTCCCGTATTACATCATAAGTTCTAATTTTTTTTCTAGTTAGACTTTTGTGAATATAACTAAATTGCTCTCAAAGTGTTTTCTATTGTTTATCCATAATGAAGATCATAGGTCACACAACACAGTTGGAAAAAATCTTAAACATTGTCTACGTCAGTGATTTAAAAGTTAGTTTTTTTTTTTTTATTTTAGGAAGCTGATTCCTTTATTTAAACAAAATCTTAAAGAGAGCCCGTATTATGAAATAGCAATGACAATTAAAAAGCTGCTGCTCTGATTGAAGTAGGAATGGCAAGTCCAGGGTCCTGGTGACTTCTTATCTTCTGACTAGCTTTCAGTTCCCAGAGTCAGCTTCTGAGTATGTCTATGAAATACTGAACGTTTATTTTAAAATTTCTTGATATTGACTCAACTGAAAACTAGAGTCAATATCAGATAGAAACACTGAAACTAGAAAGATTAAGTATCTTATTTAAAACCACGAAATATAATTGGAGAATGTATTTTGATAAATATTTATGGAGCATTTACTATATATGAGTTTGGCTAATGACATAGATATAAACCACATACCTTAACTCTTTAGCCTCATAACTTATATATTTACAATAGTCAAGTCTTCCATTTCATTTGTGTTCATTTCTGTGGCTTAATGTCAAGGTTAAAGAATAAATAGTTAGCTTTCAATTTTCAGTTTCTACAGTGGATCTAAGAGTCAAGTACACACTGAGTTCAAAGCCAGATGAGGTCCTAGCTCACAGTCAAAGTGTCCTGTGAAGTTATGTGTCAGCTCTGTTTGTGCACCTTGAATTCCTGAAACTCTCACTCTTGTCAAACACAGGAGAATATATCAGTCTCTTCCATGAGCTCCCTCTCACTCTTTCTGCTGGAAATTCATTTATATTTTATGTAGATTGGTTTTCATGTGCATAAAAAAAGATCAGAAGGGATAAATTAATCTTATTCATCCAGCTGCTCATACATAGGAGTTGTGTGACTAATTATAATTAGAAGTTGACTTTCCCCATACATGTGAATAACTTCAATCTATTGGGATCCATTCAAAATCTTTTTTTGCCCACCATATAATAGCTTATCATTTCCATATTATCATGAAACTTATAGATGCTGTTAGGGTTCAGAAAATATGCACAGGCAAAATAAGTAGAGAATATGTTAGTACCATGTAGTAAAGTTTTATATTATTTAATGTGAGTTCTAACTGCTACTGGAGTTTGAAAATGGTACTAAGTCATATATTAACATAATTGAAGTCTTCCACCTGGGCAAATGTCACTGAGGGTCTTGAAGGACAAGTCAAATTTGAATTAGAAGAGTGGATGGAGGTCAAAGGAATTGGATGCCATTTCAGACTATAGATATCCTATAGGCAAAGGCATGAGGATGGAATAAACACATTGTCATAGTAACTAAACTAAATTGAGCACCTAAAATGTGTTAGGCTTTGTATTTCTCATTTAGTGGTAATTTTTCCAAAGACTTCATGAGAAGGTCTTCTTTTCAAATGAAGAACCATACGTGATTAAGTACCTTGCAAAAGATCACGTAATTAGTGAATTGAGAGCTAAGATTTAAACCTCAGTCTCTATGATATCAAAGACAATGTTATTAAACAAAGGCCTTTACTATCTTTTGACCACATATAGGAAATAATGAGAAGAACATGATTATCCAGAGTATGGGTATGTTGAAGAAAGAGTCATAACAATTTAGGTGGGTAAGATGTCAGCGTGGATTAGTGGTTCTCAACTATGTTTCCCCCCATGAGACATAGGGCAATATCTAGAGACATTCTTGATTGTCACAACTTGCAGGGCCACGGCTATTTCTGGCATATCATAAATAAAGAGCCAGGATGCTGATAATCATCCTATAATACACAAGGTACACCCCCACAAGCAAAAAGTTATTTGATCCCAGGTATCAATAGTGCTAAGAAATCATAGCATCGATAGATTAAGAAGTCTGGATTTTTTCTTTAGGGAGTGGGCCCTTGAATTGAGGCCTGAAAAGGACAGAGTAGCCCTCTAGTTTTGACACCTCACATCAAACATTACTCAGCATCTAATTCTTCAAAGCAGATTCTTCATTCTCCTCAAACTGATCCATTTCCGGTGTTTTCTTATATAATTCTCTCATCTCTCACTCTTTTCCAGAGCTAATTCCAGCACTCCTCTGAGCTGTCACTTTTTCCTACATGTGGCAATGACCTCTGATTAGGCCTGCCTTCTTCTACCATAAGTTCCCATTGGGAAGGTCACTATGGAACAAGTGGAGGAATCCTCACTGAAAAGTAAATCTGGTCAAGTTGCTTAAGGAATAAATCTACCCAAAGGCTTTCCACTGCCCAAGCTAGAGGGCTTAGCATGATCTTTTGTGCCTTAACTCCTTCCCTTCTCTCTGTCTTTCAATTTCTGATTCTTGAAAATACCCCCTTTCTTTTCTTCTATTTCCTTGCCCAGAAATGTAGTCTTTGCCCTCCTCCCATACTCCCCACTCTTTTCACCCAGATGATGCCTCTTCATCCTTCAGTTTTCAACTTAAACATCACTTCTTCAGGGAAGACTAATTCTTCACACACCACCCTTTATTTCCTTTTTCCTAACACTTCTTATACATCTAATTATTCTCCTAAGTATCTATATTCTCTATATCTAATTTCCATATATATATATCCATGTTCTATATATATATTATATATATATATATATATATATATATTCTCTATATCTAATTTCTATATATATCCATATTATATATGTTCTCTATATCTTATTTCAAGTGGGTACTGTTATTGTCTGGGTCAATGTCATCTTCAGTCCTTAGCAGGTGTTTAATATCTGTGTAAGTATCCAGTAAAGGATCACAGTACTAGACTATGTAGGATTTTGACTGGGACAAGATATATGATTAATTTCCCACCCATGACATGGCCCTGCATTCCAAAGGGTATGTGGAATTGGTAGGAATGAAAGTAATCACAGATATTTCTCATCCAAGGAAAAGGAATTCTAGAAAAATGAAGAATTCAAGGGCACACAGTATTTAGATAATTGGTGGCAAAAATCTTTGAAGAACCACAATAAAAGCTATAATATCCTTAACAAAGCTTTTCTTTCCCCCTGAGCATGGTCACCATGGCTTGTTAAAATAAGGACTATTTGCTGACTAAGAATACTCCAGTCATGTAGATTATAGACAGTATCAGACAACTCTTTATATCTAAAGTTAAAATCACTGATTTCCCCTTGATCTGAGAATATGCAGGCAAGGTACAGAACATTCTCCTTTGGAGCAGCAAACCACTAAAATATCATTTTTAATGAGAGAACAAGTACTTCCCACATTTTCTCTATGAGAATGTCAAATCTATCTCCCTTTTTAATTTTTTTTTTTTTTTTTTTTTTTTACTGCTACCAATTCCTAGCCTTCCTTCTGAAGGAGGTTCACATTTAAAGACTAAATTTGCTACCACTTAACAAAGATAAATTGGTAATAGCCTTACCTGAAATTTACTGACATTCTACATATCATATCCTATCCATCACATAATTTCTAAGTGGGATATAGAAAATGTATTTATGTATGTATGTATGGATTTATTTATTGTAAGGCAAAGAGGTAGCCCACTATAATTTGATTTTTTTCTTTGTATAATTGTCTATAATGATCTTTAATTTCACTCTTGTGAAATTCGTAGTGTGTGAACTCCCTCTATATGCATGTATATGCACATACATATATATGCACACATACAGGGTGTGTGTGAAATTCTAGTAAATTCTTGTGTGTGAATTCTAGTAAAAATTCAAGTGTCATTACATAGAGCTTGATTAATTGGACTTTAGCTCTAAATGACAAATTGCATCTGGAAAATACCTTGTTTGAAGGCAACTTATGTCCTGTTCCATAAAAGATAATAAATACCTCAGCTCTCTATTCCCTTATGTTTCTGAAGGACTGGTATACCTTTATTATTATAAATTTAACATGACTATTCTTGCAGAATCCGGGATGAGGCCAGTTCTGAAAGGCATTTCATTCCCCCCCCTTTTTTTCTCCCCTTCTTCCCCTCTTTTTCTTCTTTATTTCCTTTTCTTTCTTCTGTCCGTTCCTTCTTTCCTCTTCTTTCTTTCCTACCTTCCTCTCTCCCTCCCTCCCTTTTTTCTTTGATTTCTTCCTACAAATACACATTGAATCTCTACCCTGGACCATACATTGTTCTATCTAGATCTAGTTGCTGGGGATTCAGGCAAAAATTATACATGAATTCTTAGTTCTCATAAAATTTAAATTATAAAAAGAGAGAGAAAATAAAGCCATAATAAAATAAATTAATTAAATGTAAAAACGGTATAGTCATAACAATAACAAAAAGAAACAATCTGAGGCTAAGATGGTCATGTAACAATATGAAAGCAGGCACAGCTTGCTGTACTTGTGGATAAAGAAGAACGCCAGTGTGGCTGGAGTAGATGATTGAGGTGGGTCTGGAGGTAAAGACAAGGATTGATCTTGCAGGGAGGACCTTCAGGGTCATTATAAGGAGGTTTCAGGCAGAAACATGATATAAACATTTTTTAATTTTAAAAGTTCATTCTGGTTTATGTGTGGAGAATTGGAGTTAGGAGATCTTTCATAGACTATAACAATGTTGTAGGCTACGGACACTGGTGACTTGGATCAAGTGATATCAGTGGAGATATAAAGATGTGGCTGAACTTGGCATACTAATGGAATGCTGTGCCATACTAAAGGGCTACAACTATGGAGGGTGAACAGTATCCACAGGGCAGTGTCAGTGAATTGCACCTCCTGGAACATAACTCTGTTGTGTATAAGGAGGGACACCCACTTTAGAATCAAACAGTACTGCTTCAAGGTCCAAAAGCTACTGTAAGTATTTATCTAGCCAATTTCCTGAGACCCTATACTTACTTCTGGTAAATTTCAACTTTTAAAATTATTTTCATTATTGCAACACATTGAGAATTTTGAGGATTCTAAAGTGATCATATAAAATGTTTCTTGCTTCTCCCAGCTTTGCAGCATTTGCAAATTTAATTCAAACACAATAACCCCCCTTATCCAATTCAGACATAAAAATATTTACTGTTATTCAATTGAGGACACTGGTATGTGGTTGGCCACTAGCAAATGCCCTCCTGTGTATCATCAGTACACTATTCCACACTCTAATTGGGCTGACTTAACCTAGTTAACAATTGACCTAAATATATCATTATTAGTCCTTTCTAATTATGGAAATTGTAACCATTACAGTTACAGAGATGTAGTTGGTCATGTGGGCCTTTTATGCACCTCATGTTTCACCTTTTGGGCATCCCTGTCAATCTTTTATAACAATATCAGATAACTTCTCGTCTAGGGCCAGTGTGAGTCCAAAGGGAGCAAAGCGTTTCAGAAATGAAGAGGATAAAGTAAAGGATTATATACAGGATTATATAAGTTGCACATGAACTTTATGGCCACCCTGTATGTGTGCATATATATGTATGTGTATATACATGCATATAGAGGGAGTTCACACACTATGAAAAAATTATTTTTTTTTTTATTTTTTTTTTTTAATCTATGAGAATTTTATACATCTCTCTGCTTTGGCTGCTAGAAAACTCAAAAACTACATTCATTTATATTTTTGAAATGTAAATTTTATACATGTGGTATTTACTAATTTGTATTTTATAGACCTCCCTTTATTAGTACCTTTTATTGTAATCCCCTTCAAAATAGTTTGTATAGTATATCTGATACTATTCTGTAGATTACTACTTGGATAACTAATGAGTTACTTAAAATATGTGTGCATAAATATTAAACAATACACATGCATAATGTAAGCATAATTTCATTCTCCACAGCTAAAATTGATAAAATTTTAATCTTAACTACAATTTTATGGGCAATAGAATCCCAACAACTTCTCAATATCTCCAAAGATCTAATTTAATAGTCCTGATTACCAATCAAATAGGATAAAGGGCAAGGCGACTGTGGCCAATGACAAAAGTGTTTACAAATGTGTCTGAGTGTGTGTACACACCATGTAAAGTAAGATGCTTCACCAATGGCTGCATTAGCTGGAAATATTTTTCATAGTAGGCTAACTGCTGACTGATATGATTTGGTATTCCAAAGTCTAGATTTGGTATTCCAAAGCTGGCTTAGAGCTGTCAGTAGCTGTGTCTTAGAACTGTGAATTATTGGGAAGTTGAGCTAATAAAATATAAGGGCAGCCTGTAAAGTATAAATTAAAATAAACTCATAAAGAATGACAAGATTTCAAACATTGGAAGAGAGTGATCATTCTCCTCTGAATCTTTTTTATTTTAAATAGCTCCAGCATAGCAGAGAGGTTAATAGTGTAGTTATACAATCCCAAGTTTCACCCTACTTGGACCACCTCCTTAATAACTCTATGCTCTGAAAGGCCAGGCTCTTTCCTCCAGGGAGGATTTGTTGGGATGATCTATATAAAGCACTTAAGTGACTTGTGCAGAGCAAGCACTTAATGAACAATAGCTGTCATTGTTCTTATGATACTACCTTCTCCACTCCCCATATGATGTGCTTTTGAGGGTGTCCTCCCTGCCCCGACTGGATCTCCTCTGAAGGAGCTCTGTTGGACTGGAAATTAGTTTATTAATGTGAGCATCACCTAATTTGTATCCACAGGATGTTTAGACCTGGAGTGACATGAATTCTATCATAGGGAATAAGAATACCTAAGGTTGGCTGGCTGACAAAAAGACCTGAAGGCCATTTGAAGAATGAACATATTTCCTTTGATCTTTACATTCTGATAATTAAAACAAAGCACACACATATTCCTACCAGATCTTTTCAAACCATTTCTTTTTCCTATCTATTGAACTCCTAAAAATGACACTAGAAATATGAAACAAATATCAAGATTTTCCTTTTAGCTGCTTTATAAAATATCAAGTGTGAGTGACTCAAGCCAATGTCTCCAACCTCTTTCATGTTCTAGCACACAAAACATGAACATGTTTATACACACAGTAAAGTAATTGGGTGAAGTTCTTTAGTGCAAGGCAAAAGTTGCCACCCCAGAGCAGAGGGATCAGGACCCAGGCACGTCAGTTGGAAGTTCTGACTTGAGAAGCAAATGATGAAAGTTAGGACTACCTGCAGTTATGTTTTAGGACCAATGTGACTATATCAGCACCTATCGATTTGAAAATGTGATCATTCAATTTTAACCTATCGGAACTGTACTGCTCTGCTAGCAAAAGTATTAAAGTATGTAGTAGTGATGTGCTAGGTGAGTTTGGATAGAGGGAGACCAGAGATAGTGAAATCAATTTGCAGGCTATTATAGGAATTCAAGTAAAAGGGGAAAAATTAAAGGCTTAGAATGAAGCCTCAAGACCACATCTGATTTGACATCTCTTGATAAGTATTTGGTAAGAAGATGAAGAAATGGATCTCTAAACTAACTTCTAAATAGGGAAAAAGCATGTTACCCAATAAGACATATGATGTGATACTGCTTTTATAAATAAACACATGTATGCTTACATAAGAGAATGTACAGAAAGAGGATTAGAAAGATATATGTAAACAAGTTAACTGAGATTGTCTGGGAGGAGGGCTGAATAGTGGAGAAGCAGTGAGGGGCAGAGTATAGATTTCTTATTTTGCTCTTTGAGAAATAAAAAAAATAAATATTTATTTATTTTTTTCTGTGAGAAAATGCTCTTATATGCTAAATGCTCTTATAAACACCTCATACATATGCACATATAATTCTTACAATAACCCTGAGCTGTGAATTATTATTATCCTATTGTCTTATTTCTGTACTATAACAGTGAGGAAACTAAGGTAGAGGGAGGATAATCCACTTGCCAAAATCATGTGGTTAGTCAATCGCAGATCTGTGCCTGGAGCCCAGGCAGTCTGGATTTCTAGCCTGTATCCTTAACCTCCACATACATTTCCCACTAATACTATTGCACTTTGTCTCTAAAAAGTGTACAAAAGTTAATAAAATATTTTGTCTTCATATATTCTCTAAAATGGATTTTTACTCAAGCAATCTTCCCTTCTATGCATTGAGACTGAAAGAATAAAGAGGATATAGACTTTTGTTTTCCCCCTAGATATCAATGTGGTTTAAAAGAAAGAGCTTGTCTAAGGTGTCTAGGTATCAGGAAATCAGCTTCAAGGCTCAATTCCACCATGACATAGGAGCCACACACCAAATCTTTCAGGGACTTGCCTTCCTCATCTGGTTATTGGAACACTGGTAGCTGCCTTATCTGTCTCTTCAGCATTACTGTCGGCCTCAGATGAAGTCTTGTCTTAAAAACACATTCATGGAGGGCCACCCGTATATGATCCGTGATTTTCCTTTAGTGAACCCTTCTCAAACTTATAAGCATATTTCCATAATTCCACTAAAGGAAAAGGCACATTTGAATACAATTGTAACATAAGAAGGTTTATAGGAAACAACAAAACAAACCCTGTGAAGCAACTTGATGAGCGCCTAAGATCTATGAGAATGAGGTCTGAGATCAACCACAGAATGAAGGGCTTACAAGCGCTGTTCAAATTTGTCACCTTAGCTCAATCTTTGCTACTGATAGTGCTTGGGAAAAGAGTAGAGAGGGGGTGTAAAAGTTTGATGAATGAATGTGAGAACTATGGAAATAAGGGATACCATTTCTGCTCTGAAAATGTTTTCCAAATAAATGGTAAGATAAACACATCTGAGAGACTAATAATGAGACTGGTAAAAACTATGCATCTAGCCAAGACCAAGAAGAGTGAGAAAAATGAAGTAATACAATAGGATAATACAGATCAAAACTGCTAGAGGTGGAAGGGATCCTAGACATCAAAAACCAAGGGGTTCTAGTTTCCTAAAGACCTTAGTAGTCTGTGGATCATCCTATAGTCAAGTAAGGGTCTCCAGGTGGCATACCATATTAAACCAGGCCAGATATGTGGTTTCATTTGTTTCAAATATTGGACTTTCTGCAAAAACTTTTTGAACAAATCTTCCTTAGCTAAAATGGTTTGAAATCTACTTAATGATAATTCAAATTTCTTTTGTTAACAAGAGAGAAAAATTGAGGTATGGGAGAAAACTATTGCATTTCAAGGTCCCATAGAAAGTTCAAATTTTCTACTATTTAATATGTATACTGAAGATATTGTGTCATAAGCAAGCAGGGATAGTTTGACCTTCTCTTTCCCTATGTGGATGCCCTTTAGATGTTCTTTATTATCTTCTTTTACCTGATTATTCTAGTTAGGACTTCCAGTATCATATTGAATAGAAGTGGTGACAGTGGGTACCCTTGTCACGTTCCAGTACTTGTGTGTGGAGGGGTGTAATTTCAACGTTTTCCCATTCAGTACAGTGTTGGTTGTGGGTTTGTCATAGATGACTTTTATAATTTTGAAGTATCTTCCCTCTATGCTTAGTTTATTGGGGGAGGGGGGTATTGTGAAAAGATGCCAGATTTTATTGAATGCTCTTTCTGCATTTATTGAGATAATTATTTGGCTTTTGTTTTTCTTTCTGTGCTGAAAACATGTTTTGAAACATGTATGTGAAATATAACTTTTAATAAAGAACAATAAAGAAAACACCAACTAAGAATACCAAATCATATAACAGAAAATACCTTTTAGTGTATGAAGTAGTGAAATAATGAGATAAGGTTGATGAAAAAATTAATTTCACTGTTAGTCTTTTATTTTTAATTATTAGTTACATGTCAAAGAAAGGTTTAACCAAAATATCATATAGATAATAATTTATGGAGATGTGTTGGGTTGGGCTAAAGGAGGGAGGATTTAGAAAGTCTGAAAAGAGGTGAAATAGTCCCTCCAGCTGGGAAGAAGCAACACACTTTGATCTTTTTCTTGCCTCCTGATGAAAAGAGGGTTTGTTATAATTATAGTAAAAAGCTTCTCTTACAGTTATGCCTTGTATTCTTCAATTTCTTCTTTTCTTTCTTTCTTTCTTTTTTTTTTTGGACAGAATCTCACGATGTTACCCTTGGTAGAGTGCCCTAGTGTCACAGTTCACAGCAACCTTTAAACTCTTAGGCTTAAGCCATTCTCTTGCCTCAACCTCCCAAGTAGCTGGGACTACAGGCACCTACCATAACACCTGGCTATTTTTTGTTGCAGTTGTCATTGTTTTCTGGCTGGCCTAGGCTGGGTTCAAACCTGCCAGTCTCAGTGTATGTGGTTAGCGCCGTAACCACTGTGCTACGGGTGCCAAATGTCCTAAATGTCCTAAAGAAATTGCAGTGAAATTTCTCTATGCAAATCCATACCTATATTGTTTTGAAACTCTACATCTTTTTATCTTAAATATTTGGAGGAACCTAATGAAGATTAAAATGTTTATCTTCTGTGCCTCTTAGCATTTCCCATATATCATTTAGGTAAAATCCCAGATGAAAAGAAAAAGAAAAAGTCAACAGATTGCTTTTGGAAAGGATTTCCCAATTTTACAGTATAATTTGCCAAAGAAAATGGCTTAGTACATAGAATATCCCAGGGTAAATATAAACAGAGGATTGGTTTATCTCCTTTCAGGTTTTGGTCCATATGGCTGTACAAGTTCCCAGAGGGCTTTCTAAACACTGAAGGGGAGAACAGGCAGAACTTGCGAGTCACATCTTTCCAACACAATAAGCCCAAATGTCCAACATGATGAGTTATTTGGTTATATCTAACATATAATGGGATATTGCCTTGGTGTCTGTGGTCCCAGTTTCCTAGCATCCCTAAGCAACCTTAGATTCATTTGAGAGTTTTATAACATAGGATTATATTTAGCTGAAAGAAAACAGAAAATCCTACTTCAATGACTTGAGGAAAATTTTTCATACTATCAGACATCAGAAGGTAAACAATATGTATCCAGGGCTGCCATCACAGTATTATTATCCTTTGTACTCAGGTATATTGACTCCTGGTTACAATATGGATGCTGCACCTCTAGGTCTCATTTCTACCTCCCAGGCAAAAGGAAGGAATAAAATGTCTATTTTGTACTGAGGTTTATCTTTATATTCAGAAGGACAATCCCTATCTAGGGAATTTTTCTAATCTTATTATCCACTCCTATGTAATAGGGCCACCACCTATGTGCAAGTGAGTTTAGAAAAATTACAGCTTTCCATATTCTGTAATGTAGAAAAGCAAGAGAGAAGAGAGATAGCAAGTTATAGTGCAGTCTGTAGAAGGTTAATCTAAGCATCCTTGTTTTCTTTCCTTCATGCATAAGTGCTAAATTGCTTTTGCTAAATCTCCCCTCAAAAGTAACCTGTTTTAAGGTCTTCAAAATAACTTACTAATTTCTGTGGAATTAAATTATACTAAATAGATAAGTATTAGATAATTATTAATATAGACTTTATGATTTTTTCCTCCATAGTGAATGTCTGTCTATTTTGCTACCAGAATCCATTTTGGTATTTTAAGTCCATTCCTCTTCTGACAATGGAAAATCCAATTCTCATTTGGGTAACCAATCCAACCGCACTCCAGTCCATACGATTGGAGTGTGACTGAATCAATCTCTGTAGGGGTCAATGAGTCATGCATAAGCTAATCAGCACATAGCTTTCTCCCAGACTGATTGGATTGATTGATTTCTAAAATATTGGGCATGTGACCTCTCATTTGGCCAATGAGAGACAGCCCTCAGACTCTGGTACTGCTGAAGATGAGAGACTTTCTTTTCCATTATCCTAGAGCTGTAAGGGTCTAAACTTAAAATATTGGGGGACATTACTTGGAAAGTGTCTTCCTCAACATGACACCAAAATGGAACACAGTAGAACACAGAGATGTGAAAAGAAAAGTAACACCATGATGGTATATTTTCGAGTCCCTGAATCCAGACATGTCTCACACCAGTATATCCTTAAACTTCTCTGTTATATTAGGCAATAAATCCCTATCCTTTAACTTTGTGCTTAATTGAGTCTGAATTGAGTTTCTGTCTCTTGGTACTAACAATGTCTTAAATAATATACTAGCTACCAGCTTAAGAACATTTTCTCTTTCAAAGAGGACTGTATCCTCAGAGAAATATATTTCTATTGGTGAATATCTGAGCACCAGGTTATGCCAGTGTGGGAAGTATATGTCAGTCCTTTAAATCACATTGTGTGACAAAGTACTTTCGCATAAATAGATATGAAGAATCTAGCTGGGGGAATAAACGTCCAGGGACAAGAGTTCTGGTGCTGACCTTATAAACAACTCGCTATTGTGACCTTGCCCAAGTAGCTGTGGCTTTTTCTTATCTTCAGCACTTTCATTCTAAAATTGGGTTTATAACACCTGCTATGTCAAACTACCAGTTGAGGCTCAAAATGAGATGATTTATATCATGGTAGCATGTGTCAAGAACATGGGTCATCAAACTACTGGCCACATACCAAATCTGGTCGGCCACCTTTTTGTTGTTGTTGTTGTTTGTTTGTTTGTTTGTTTTGTTTTGTTTGTTTTTGCAGTTTTTGGCCGGGGCTGGGTTTGAACCCGCTATTTCCGGCTTATGGGGCCAGTGCCCTACTCCTTTGAGCCACAGGTGCTGCCAGCCACCTGCTTTTGTAAATACAATTTTGTTAGAAAAAAGACATGTTCAATTGTTTAAGTATTGTCCATTGCTTCTTTTGTGCTAAAATGAGGAGTTTCAACAGAAACTAGCAGGATCATCTACAAACCCTAAATATTTTCTATCTGGACCTTTACATTAAAAGTTTACCAACCCTCAGTCTAGAATTAGGACAACATTTTCAATAACACGAAGGAGAAAAGCTGTCAAACCTAATCAGCATCCCCTGAGAGATTAGCAAGTATTCACTTTGTTCCATTCTTTTTCATTTCCACTCCTCTCAACTATGGTTTTAATAGCATCAACATTGAAAAACTGAGTAGATGGAAAAATGGAAATGGGAGTAATTTAAAAAATGTTCTTTTTAAATATGCATTGCACACAGCTGTTGAACTAAAAATTGATTATTATTCTATTGGAACAAAGACATTTTGGACAGCTAGATTGGTGCTTCAGAATACATGCAAAAAATGTCTCAAGTTGGAATCCAAAGAATAACTTCTGCTTCGTCAGCTTGTGTGTGTCACATCAGCTGTTTGCATGTGGTGGAGCAACTTGGATCGGTTGCTCAAATAGCTTGGCTTCAGTATTTCATGAAGGGAAGGACAGAATTGTAATATTTGTCCTTTAGAATGGGTCACTTAATGAAGCTCTGCATTATGTAATCATTATTGATATAAAAAAGCATATACTGAGGACTGTAATATGGACTTGGCACTGTGTCAGAGAGTGAAGACTTTTGACAAGACAGCATGATTGCTCATGATCCTTGATTCATGACACTTAGACTGGGGAATAAAGCTTTCATTTAGTTTCAGCCTGGTCCTGACATGCTTTGCTTAGCTTTTGCTTCAGCACAGCTAGCAATGCAGAGGGCATTTCTTGATTGAAAAGATATAGTGAAGTTATTATTATTTTTTATTTTATTATTATCATTATTAATATGAAATAAAGTTCCTTGCAGCATCCTTCCCTTTGTCCTGGTGGTATACTCAAATTATCACAGGTCATGTTTACTGCCTTTTCCACATAACAGCATTTCAGGCAATCGAAGAATTTTCATGGTCCATTGTTCATCTCCAAGCTAAAAATATACATAATTCTTCTGACTGTAGATTTCAGAATTTTAATTGATAGTCTATTAAATATTAACCCATGTTATTTCCATTCTCAATTATAGTAAGTGTATGTAAAAATTTGGATTTGTAGCAAAAGGCCGACGGAGCTGAGATTAATTTATTTTGCTCCTGAATGAGGTAGAAATAATACATAACAACTCCTTATTAGAGCTCTTTCCAATTCTAAGAAACTCATCTGATTATTCACACTAGCACTCAAAATTGGTGCCAGTTACTAGCTTGAAAAATTGAATTGGGGGATAGAACAAGTTTTGGTTTCCATAAATTTCTAATTAATGATATGTCAGATAACATAGACTTTTACAACTTTTAGGTTATGCTTGAAAGTATTTTGAGTTATTTTGTAAATTACTCCTTGTAAGAGCATTCTAGGTAATGTTACCCCATATTCTAAGTATATATTCAAATTCTTCTAATCTTCTCAGTCTTCTCCTTATTTAAAATGATTTATTGAATTTTTATTAATTCATAAATACATAAATCATGTATTCATTAATGCATTTATGGGGTACAATGTGCCGATTTTATATACAATTTGGAATGCTTACATCAAACTGGTTAACATAATCTTCACCTCACTTACTTAATTATTGTGTTAAGACATTTATACTCTACACTTAATAGATTTGACATGTACCCTTGCAAAATGCACCATAGGTTTGGTCCCACCATCTATCCTCCCTCCATTCAACCTCACCTCTCCCCGCCCATTTCCCTCCTCTTCCCTCCTTCATCCTGGGCTATAGTTGTGTTTTATCTTTCATGTGAAAGTGTGGGTGATTATAAATTGACTTCATAATAGTACTGAGTACATTGTATACTTTTCTTCCATTCTTGAGATACTTTACTAAGAAGAATATGTTCCAGCTCCATCAATGCAAATATAAAAGAGGTAGTCTCCATCTTTTTAAAAGCTGCATAATATTCCATGGTGTACATATACCACAATTTACTAATCCATTCATGGGTCAATGGGCACTTGGGCTTCTTACATGCCTTGGCAATTTTTTTTTATTATTATTAAATCATAGCTGTGTACATTAATATGATCATGGGGCACCATACACTTGGTTCATAGACCGTTTGACACATTTTCATCACACTAGTTAATATAGCCTTCCTGGCATTTTCCCAGTTATTTTGCTAAGACATTTACATT